>BMAC01000857.1:508985-541757 GCA_014905375.1 Phtheirospermum japonicum
GTGCGAGAGTCATTGGAATTCCTGATATGAGTCGTTTAGAGCGTGACATTCCCCTAATACTCTGTCAACTTGAGATGATATTTCCACCAAGTTTCTTCGATTCAATGGAACATTTGCCCATCCACTTACCATACGAAGCGAAAATTGCTGGTCCAGTGCAATATAGGTGGATGTATCCTTTCGAGAGGTATCTTCGCAAGTTGAAAAACAACGTAAGGAAAAAAGCGTGTGTTGAAGGCTCGATAGTAAACGCATACCTAGTTGAAGAGGCGTCGAATTTTGTTTCATACTACTTCGACGATAATGTCTCCACAAAAAGGACAAACTTAAATCGTAATGAAGATGTTCGAAATGACAAAGACGACGATCTAAACGTTCTATCTATTTTCAAAAATAATGGTGAAACTTTCTCCGCCGCAGGGAAAAGATTCTTGTCGGATGAAGAATTGGCCGAGGCCCGAAGATATGTGTTACTAAATTGTGCCGAACTTCAATAATTTGTCAGGTCAACGATTGAAGCTCGTTGCAATTGTAATTATCGAAATCTATTAATTAATTAAATATTATAACACATTTTCATTTAAAACATAAATTTGCAGTTTGTTCGAGGATGATGTTAGATGTCACCAACCGAACATTACAGATAAGGCATTGAGTCGAAAATTGGACGTTGAATTTCCTATTTGGTTTGAGAACTATGTGAGTCTTAATTATTTTTAAAATTACGTGGTAATTAATATTTATTATAACATTTTAAAAATATAAAATTATTGTAGGCACGGTATCCTTTGAACAATGTAAATGACGATTATATAAGGTCCATTGCGTATGGTCCATCACGCGTTGTGAACACATTCAACGGCTGCAAGATAAATGGATATAGACTTCAGACGCTTGCGTATGGTTCTGAAAGATCAACGTCGAGCACGGGAGTTTGTATAAGAGGAACAAATTATGGGCCAGATTACATGGATTATTACGGTCGTCTTCTAGAAGTGGTTCAATTGGAGTATCACGGGCTTCAGACGACCGGAAGGACGCTCTTGTTCAAATGTGAGTGGTATGATCCAACTCCAGCCGGCACTAGAATTCACCCTCAATAGAAGCTCATTGATATCAATCATAAACGTAGATTCAATCGATACGAGCCATTTGTACTAGCCTCCCAAGCGACTCAAGTGCACTACAGTTCATATCCGAGTTTGAAGCGAGACAAACTAGATTGGTGGGCTACTTGTCAGATTAAAGCTCGATCGACGGTGGATTATATAGAACCTCGCGTGCCTGAACAGCAGTCATTCCAAGAAGATGTTGTAAAAACATTTCCTGCAATCCAATTGGAGGATGGCGACTTCCAATTAAACGATCCTCTCAATCACAAACACAACGAGTTGGTCAATGATGATTTAGAAGAGTCAGAAAGCGATGAACTAGTATTAACTGAAGAAGACGAAGAAAGCTACGAAGATGAGTTTGAAAGTTAGGGTTGAGGTTCGAAGATATTATGAGTGTTAATGATAATCTGAACAATCATATATACATATGTATACATGTAATTAATTTTATTTTTTAATAAAACTATGTTGTATGTTAGATGCCTGGCAGGGGTCCTCATCATCGCCGCACTTCTCTCGGCTCATCGTCCTCGGGCCCCCATGAGGATGATGTCACCGACATGGATTTGGATGATACCGTTCCACCCACCCCGTCTGATGACGCGGGGAGCACGCCCAGTTCATCAGAGGTCAGGACTAGCGGGATCGAGGTAGTCGTGATCGAAAATAGGTAAGTAACAGTTTAATCAATATTGTTATGTGTTCAATATATAATTTAATTATTTGACATATGTTGAAATAAACTTATTAATTTTTAGGTTACGAAGTCCGTCGAAGGACTTGCCGACCTATCTCAGGACTATACACGAGTCTCGTATCCACCCAAAAGGGTGGAAATTCGAGCACATCCCGGACAGCCATCGACGGACGTGGTGACCTCTTTTTAGGGTAATTTATTTATTTATTTTGATTTGTGTTAAGTAAATTGATTGATTATTTTGTCTAATTGTATTTCTTTTGTAGGGATTGGTGTGGTGGGACAGGAGTATATACGACGAGAATGCCATCAAGGCGGCATTCTACATAGAGATGCGAGATAATTATAACAGTCGTATATACGAGTGGAAGAAGGCGTATCGACGGAGTGGGATAATACCTACCTGCGTAGGGGAGTCAATTTGGAATAGATGGCTGGTGGAGTTTCAGTGGCCTGAAGAGGTGGAGAAGTCTGAGAAGGCCAGACGGAACAGAATGAGCGAGCCCGGAGGCCCTTCGACTGGTATAGCAAAGCACCAAGGCGGGTCTCAGCCGACAAATCGACAGGCCGCCGAGATTGTAAGTTGATAATAGTTTTATATTTTAAGTAATTAATTATATTATTAAACATGTATAATTTTATATTCTTATTAATTCATTACATTAAATATTGTAAATATATCTTCATGTATAGGCTGGTCAGACTGGTACGCAGCCCAGTAACTACGACCTTCTCCTTAAGTATCATTGAAATCCCGACGATACATATACGGATCCCAAAACCCAGAGGATAGCTGTAAGTTTATATATTATATATATCCGAGTTATTTAGTATAAAATCTGATAAAAGTTGTTTAGTAATAATAGCTGAAAATGTTGATATCAAGATGACTATGAGAGGGCTTTGGAGGAGAGGCGTGCTGCGTCGTCTGATGATGGCAGCACTCAGGTAGACCCGAACGAGGTCTATCTACAGGTCGTCGGCAATAAGAAGGGTCGACGCTATGGCCTTGGGTGCTTCGGGAAGACTCAGAAGGGCTGCAGTACTTCTTCCGCCTCCACCTCCGATGTTCGTCAGCTTCAGACGCAGCTCGAGGCCCAGCAGACGCAGCTTGATCTAGCTAACCAGGAGATTCAGCGGCTACGCGAGGAGCAGGCGCTGGAGATTCAGCGGTTGATGCGCGAGGAGAACGAGCGATCGCAGTTGGCGCTCCGTCAGCAGATTGAGCTCGCTGTTGCCATGGCCATGTCTCGTCAGTCTTCTACTCAGCCTCCCCTGATCCGGCCTTAGATAATGATGATAGTTGATTGATGGATAATTCATGATTTTTTTTGGTAAATTCGATGGATGAATTGATTTTTAATTGTTTGATAATTTGTTTTCATTTTTAATTGTTGGATAATTTATTTTGATTTTTAATTAGTGGATAATATTTCGGATAGTTTTGTTTATTATTTGTAATTTAATTATTAATTAATATATCAAAAAATTTAATAATTTAAATTATTAATTAATAAAATTTAAATTACATGCTGATGGGCCAAACAGCCGGTATTACTGGCGGTAAGGCCGCCAGAAATACTGGCGGTTTCAAACCGCCAGGAATCCTGACGGGTATTACCGCCAGAAATACTGGCGGTTGCAAACCGCCAAGAATCCTGGCGGGCGGACATTACTGGCGGGTGACCTCCAGGAATTCTGACGGCCATATACTGTCGGATCATGCCATCAGAAAAACCGCCAGAATTCCTGGCGGGGTCATATTCCCGTCAGGATTCCAGTATCCTGACTACAAATATGCTGACGGCCAAAAAACGCTAGGAGGCCGTCAGTATTCCTTATGCTGACGGCGTCCTGACGGATTTGGCCGTCAGCATACCCGGTTTTTTTCTAGTGGTAGTGGCGGATTTCCAATGAGATTGTGGAATTGAAATTAAAAATAATTATTTTAATATTAATCGTAAGAAAGTGACAAATAAAATAGTTATTAACGAATTACCATGATGGATGACTGGCGATGGCCCAGGTGCAACTGGGGATGCCCTGTGCTCATCTGGAGCAGGACGAGATACAGGTCGAAATACACTCCTCCTGGACGGCCCAGATATGCTCCGTCTTCGGCTACCGGATGGCATATCCTCATGTAACTCATCACGAATACGAAGTCGTTGCGTCATCTCATCAGCAACCTCATCAACTACAGCGTGCATACGACGATAAGAGTCAAAATCGTCGTCTCGAGCATGTGAAGATACATGGCGGAGTCGCTGATTGGAAATCCGTCATTACGAATGTGATCGCATCCGTGTAATATAAAATTAATGTAATTTTTATTTTAATCTTTGTTGTAGTTGTATCTTAATTTTATTGTATTTTTAATTTGAAATTAAAATTTCTTGTCATTTATTTATTTAAATTATTTTATTGTATTTTTTATTTTCAAATAAATTTCTTATAATTTTAAGACATTATTATGATATATTTATTTATTTTAATTAATAAAATTTTTAAATAAATTATAAGTACAAAAAACCTAAAAACTACATATAAATAAATAAATAATAAGTGTGTTAGGGTTAGGGTTAGGGTTTTGTTGGCCGATTTATTTATTTTTTTGCAAAAAAGCCCCGGGACGCCATTCCCAAAGGCGTCCCGACCCCGTAAGTTTTTTTTTCAAAATCTTCCGGGACGCTATTGCCAAAAGCGTCCCGACCCCCCATGTATTTTTTTTTTCATTTCGACCCCAACAATTTTAAGAGGCACAAATTTTGATTTGGGACGCTTTTGGGAATAGCATCTCGGCAGGCGGAACGCTCCTCACAATAGCGTCCCGCCCGATTTTTTTAACTTTTTTTTGAAAGTAACATATTTTTTTAATTGATATTTAAATTTATATTATTTATTTAATTAAACCCACACATACACAATAATATTAAAACGACATTACCCATAATTTACCAGGTATTTTGCAAATTTGCCAACAAAAGATGACGCATAACAAAATGATTAAGAATATATAAATAATAAAAGAAATCATACATATCAGAAACAGACAAAAACAACTTTTTTCAGCTTCTCACGCCTTGTCATTGAAGTGGTTAGGTTCATTGACTCTGACTGCAACCTTTATTTTAAAATATTATAATGACTGCTACCTTTATTTTAAAATACTACGTGCCCTGCTAGCAAAATGTCTCAAGCTCTCAACATCCTTTTTCGTGATGTGATGCTTGATTGGTGATGCATCAATTATAAGTTTTATCTTGTTTATTAAATAATTAATATATTTTTTATTTAAAATTATTAAAATAATATACTTTTGAAAAAGTTTGCATTTTTGGGCGTTTCGGGTATGTTTGCTCGAAAAAACTTTTTAGGGTTCAAATAAAAAAAAAATTTGGGAGGGGCGGGACGCCACTGGGAAAGGCGTATCGAGTGTTTTATGCAAAAAAAAAAAAAAAAAAAAGCAGGGGGCGGGACGCCCTTCCCAGTGGCGTCCCGGGATTATTTTTGCAAAATCAAAAAATTTGTAACCCTAACTCTAACACATACTATTTATTTATATTAATTTATTTTTTAGTTATATATTTATTTATATTAATTTGTAATTTATTTATAATATTTTAGGTAAAATAAATAAATATATCAATTAAAAAAAATTTATATCAAGATAAAAAATACAATAAGATCAAAATACAACAACAAATAAAAACTAAATAAAGGATAATTATTAAATAAAAACACTACTGATAAATGGGGAGTCTTGTCACAAACAAGGTTGGATAAACATTAAATAAAAATTTTATTCAATAAAGAAAAAATAAAATATTACACACTTTATTAAATAAATAACTAGAGGACACAGAAAAATTAGACATTACAAATTAAACATAGTACGTAGTCTCACACTCAAACTAAGATCATTCTGATCTCAGTTTATTAGACATTTGACTACTAATACATTGAGAATGCATCAATTGAAAGCTGCTTATATCTTCTCCCACAATGGTGGCATGTCATACAAATAATATCTCCATGATGCATCATTACCGTATTCCTTTAGTTGAAAAAGAAAAAAGAACAATTAGTAGTTGAAACGAAACCACCACAAACCACATAATTAATTAATTGTATACAGATGTGTGGAGAATACATAGGCTGGAGAGACATTATTACTGATAGTGGTATCAACACAGATCAATCCACGTTCTTCATCCAAATAAACACCATCATCGAAAAGTATTGCCTTCCACCAACCATACTTGATCTCCATTTCTTCGATCCTGTCGTAAATTTCCGAAGTAGTTGGTGAAAACATGAAATGGCTTTTTAGTATACTATTTACCTGTGGGACGCTCATGATCCTATACGCTTTTTCTGCACCTCTTTCAACACCTTCCTTCTGGGCGATGAGAAATTCCAAGATGACTTTTTCCATCTCCATGGTCCATGGGGTTAGTGCAGGATCATAGTAATTATTATTTATTCTTAGGACATTTGGATGATTTTCGTCGAAATTAGTCATTATTAGCTGGTATAGTTTCTATTTTTTGGTAAGTCTTTTCTGTGCGTATATATATATATATGCGTAATATATGTGTATAGTGTGGTTATTATTCTCCATTTGATTGCATTGCATTATTGTACCTTTGCCAGCTACAATTGTTGTGATCTTACAGTCACATTTCCCAATTCAAAAACAGTGACAATGCAACACACACACAAAGAAAAGAGAAATTAAAAGAAAAAGGAATACGAAATGTACCTTTGCCAGCTACAATTGATGTGACCTTGCAGTCACACTTCCCCATTCAAAAAAAGTGACAGTGGGACACACACCTTTGACTTGTCTTGTCATCTGGATCTTTATGGCACATACGGACCCCTGGCACTGTTTGGAACGGGAATGTGAAAATGGTGTTTGGTGATCACAACGTACGAAAAAAGTTTATGTCTGTAAGTTGCACACTACCTTTTAAATTATTACAAGTAATTTTAATCCTTCAATCACTATTATAACTTGTTGTGATGAATGCAGGATTGTCCAATTGAAAGCTATTGCAACGCTTTTGATTTGGAACCCCTCCTCACAAAAATGCAACTACTATTTGGAGATGTGTACTTAACTAACTACGGTGGATGCTCTACGGGTGGAAATAGGGTAGACCATTGCCAGTTGTTTTTCCGAYACTGCTCTACCTGTGTGGATTGCATTTGTGTTTTTATTGTGTAATGCTTTCATCTTGTTGTATCGACACTGCTCTACTGTTGTGGTTTGCGTTTGTGTTTGCATTGTGTGATGTTTTTACATTGTTGTAGTATCAAGACTGCGCTATGCTGTGGTTTGTGTTTGTGTGTTCCGTTATGTAATGTTTCTATGTTGTTGTTGTACCGAATGTTTCGTGGTGTTTCCGTTAATGTTTTTATTTAATGAAAAATACAAAGTGAACTACCCAATAGAAAACTTCCACACAATTAAATTTAATTACATAATATGCAAATACTACTAGACATAATGTGATCCCGTGCCACACAGCGCCTTCTTCTTTTCTTTGTCACTACGTAGGTCATGATCATGTGGTCGTTTGGGGGCTGGTGGTTCCGGCACTTGCTCGTCATCTTCGCCCTCATGTGCCATATGACCCCAAATGTGATGTGCACGATTCGCCGTTCAAGTGGAAAACGGCATCGGAATTGGTGTCGTATGGAAGTGTGGGCGCGAAAAGCTCATGTCAGGTGCGAAGTGGGAGTCGTACTGCGGATAATCAGTATTAAGAAGATCGGTAAACGACTGCCCAACACATGTAGGAGTATAAAACTCGGATGATCCAAATGTAGGAATGTAATCACCCCCCTCATTATATGATGACGAACCAACAAGATCTACATTCAAGTTGGGCAATAACTTATTATTTCAATATTATTCAAAAGATAAATACATCTAAAATAGTTATTAAAGGATCACAGGTTTACCATGATGGATGACTGGCGGTGGCCCGGGTGGGACAGCGGGTGCCCTACGACGAGAGGATGTGGAAGGGCCAGATATGCTCCGTCTTGCACTACTCGAAACGGATGCCCTGCGTTCATCTGGAGCATCACGAGGTACATTTCTCCTGGATGGCCCCGATATGCTTCGTCTTCCGCTGCCGGATGCATATGTCGTGCGCTCATCTGGAGCATCCTCATAGAACTCCTCACGAATACGCAGTCGTTGCATCATCTCATCAGCAACCGAATCAACTACATTGTGCATACGACGATAAGAGTCAAGATCGTCGGCGCTAGCCTCTGAAGATACATGACGAAGTCGCTGACTCCACGTGCCCTACAAAACATAGAAGGTTGAACTTCAAACTAAGAAATAGTAAAATTAATTGAGTGAAAAAAGAGCGAATAGGAATTGTTACAATGGCATCGTAAATGCCGACGTCTGATGGCTGGTATCCTCCCTCTGCATGTCTTTGTAGAGGAGTGACGAATCGATTTGTGTGCTGATGGTACCATCTTCGATATCCGCTCGCCGTAACCGCACCTGTCTGAACTGGAGGGCCTTCTATCCTGGTCGACCATCGCACCTCCCATGCTTGGACCCATGCATGATGACGTTCAGTCCATCGAACATGATGCTCATGTCCTTGAGAGACACTGTGTAATGCCTCAACGTCAACGGTGGTGGTTGCTGGTGTGTTTTGACGTATGCCGAACTGTCGGGTTACTCGATCGGGAAAATGAATCTCGACAACTGACCAGCATATCAGTGGGCACTGGCTCAGCCAGTTATCAGTCAGGCATCTCTCCCCCAGCACCTGTATTTCAGGTGCGTCCAAATCGTAGGGTTCCCATGTGTGTGTACATTTGATATTTTAATAAATAATAAGTTTTACAATGTTCTGTCATTATAGGCACAAGATCCCTTGAATAATGTCACCGACGAGTACATTAAGAGTCTTGTGTTAGGTTCATTCAAGTTGATAATGAATATATTCCATACATTAACCTGATTAAAATTTTGCAACTACTTTTTTTACTTGATTTTCATCAAGTATCTCCATCTTGAAAACCTTGTCCGCCATAAAAAGCTGTTTTTGGCGCTATTCAACATCATAGTCAATGCACTCTAGTAGATGCCCATTTCTTATGAGCTTATGTTTGTTCGTATGTGGGATTTTTATAGTTATTACTTCCAATAATTCTCATCACCTCAACCATGCATAACTGTAAAGTCAAAAACACATTATTCAACTATAGGGCTAGAATATTTCTGAATGCATTCTCCACAACAACAATGAGTTCATCAAATGAGGATGAAGCCTCATGGTATTGCAGCGAATCAATAACTCTAAAGAAACCTAAATCCAAAATATTCATGTCAGGAATATTCGGAGGTTGACAACTTAAATGAACATCAAGGCCACACTTTCTCTAGAAACTCCACATCATTAATATTCAAATGAGGTTTACCATTATCTTGTTGAGTGAGTATCATCTTACTATTTGAAGATGGCCATTTTTCTTTGACCGAGAGTAACAATTTTTCGATAAAATAACTCCAGATAACATATTTGGTGATGATAGAATCGGCTTTGTCTCCATAGTTCCGGCTATACGATTTTTGCTTTTCCGCTTAGCCGCTTCTTTAAAAATAAATGGCCAATTCCTAATTTTTTCCCATCAACTTCTATTTTATGCAATCATCAAACCTTAGACTAGAAACGTCGGCCAATAACATTATCTTTGTAACATATCACTCACTTAAGTGCGATACGACTCTTTTTCATCACAATGAAGGTAATACTTTTGTGACGTCGTGGACATATAAAAACATATCTCATAAATATTGATTTGGTCTTGCATGTTAACAAACAAAGGTTTAGATTTAAGTTTTACCTTCATCAATCATTGATAGACCAAATCATAATCGTGCTTTCTTATACTCATCTGTTAGGAATGGTTTTACGGTATTTGAGTGCGCTCGTAGATCTCCTTTAATTCTATTATGGAATGTTGATTTTGTCACATTCAAAGCCTTCACCAAAGACGTATATTTCTTCAACGATGTTTAGAGATAGCTTTCATTTGTTCCAAAGAAGTTTGAACCTTTCGCTCCGACCAACTTGCTTCACAAGCCTTGAAGAAAAGTCTAGAGCTAAACAATTTTTAGCAATAAAGAAATCCTCGTTATGCCAGATGTGAGAAACTGATTTATAAGAAACAAAAAAGGACTTGACCACCTTGAAAGAGATCATTTTGGGATATTTCCATTATGGCTTTCTTGGAGTAACATTTCAAAAGTTTCCCTCTTTTCTTACTTGAAAGATGTTTCTTTTTGTTGTCTTTATGCAAAACTTGTGTCGGGATTGTGTTGTCTGGTGAATCAACATCTTCCGGCAGAATATTCAAATTAATTTGAGTATCTATTATAAGGGTGTTGACAAATGCTCAAATTCTATGCCTCTCAAATTATTTGAGATGTGTCTTCTACTTTTCAACCACTCCGCCCAACTTATTAAAAGAGAGAGAGAGAGAATATTTGGTAACTCATAGATTCGGACAACAAAATTAGATCAATAAGGGATTTTTATGGAGTCAAAAATCAACATATCGTGGCGAAAGATTCAAATTGATAATTGTTGTTTCCAATTGATCTTTTTATTTTTTCTTGTTATTAATTGTCTTCAGTTGTAATCATACTTATACATAGAGTATGATGTAGTACAAAATTCTAAAGGTAATCAACATCAAATTTGTAGCATGCCAAATTGAAATTTCCTTACCTTTGACGATTCTTCTGAATTTTATTTTTTTATATCAATAATGTTTGAAGTTTTTAGGGTGAAAGTGTTTTTGGCGGGTCAATAACAGACAATTCATTTTAATCTTTAGACTTGCAATGATTAGGAATGGGAAGAGACAAGTTTCGTTTTTTTAAATGTTTATAGAAATGCTTATTTTCTTATTTTTCATTTTTTTTTTTTAGAAAAAGAGAATTGGAACAAATGTGGTTGGGTCTTCTTGGGTCTATTAAAATTTTGTTCTAATATGATGGAGGGCAGTTGGAAGAACGGTGAAAAACTTTGCAATCCTATATATATATAAATTGATTATGTCTTCTTAATTTGTGTATTTTTATTTCCCATTTTTTGCGGACCGAAGGAATAATAAATAAGGAATTTAAAAAAAAAATAAAATTAAGAGAAAATTACACGCAATAATAATAAAGTAATTATATTAATAAAAGAATTCTCTTATATATAAAAATAACATTTTTGTAAAAATATAAAAATAATATGTTACTATATAAAAGGAGTATATAATAAAAAAAGAAAATGATAAAATGGGAAAATAATTCCAATTAGTTATCAGCTTATTAGAAGCGATTGCTTTCCGCAACATTTTTGAAACATGAACTTTTTGAAGTCTATCATCAGTAGCTGATTAAAGTTCTCTACCAAACACCAAACAATCAATATGTGTTGATCAGGAGAGAATAAGCTATCATGACACGTTAACCGCAGTCACTCAATTAAACATATGGCACCAAACAAAATAATATTTTCTTCATCCTAAAATGATAAACTTACGGGGACAACACACGGTTTAAGAAAATATTGATTAATATAATTAAAATATAAAATTTCCATGGATACCCCTATAGATATTTAATTGGTTAATCATTCAGGGGTGTAGCTAGGATGGCGAAGTAGCCCTAGCCGAATTAAAAATTATTTTTTCCCCTAACCCAATTTTATTTTTTTGTAATAAAATATATATAATTTTTATTTTTTAATTTATTTTTCTTTTAAAAATTAGTACTCAAAAAAAATTTGGGTTGTGCCCGAACTAGGGGTCACCCCTAGATCCACCCCTTTAATCATTGACTATTTAGTTTATGTAAAACTTAATTTAAATAAATGAACTAATGTGATATTCATATACGGAGTATACATAATAAAAAAAATCTTTTTCGAACATTTAAAATAACAACAAAGTTTATTTTCGGGAACATATGCGTACTACTCAATAATGTGCAAAGAAGATATCATGAAATAATCTACTTTGGACTACACAACTGAATATTTTGGCTCAAGAAAAATACCTGCAAAAATATTTTCGGAAGTCGAAAAATTCCCAATGCTACTATATTATAATATTATAATAACAAATATATACAAATACATTAAAAATAATATATATAAAATAAAAGAGGTGATAAATAATGACTCATTTAGACTCTTATATCTCATTTCAAAATGACAAGTGTTGAAACACAGGAGAGAACACCCTTGATTGCACGCGTTCAGGCTTTTCCTTCTATGTTGAGACTGTCGCATTCTCGTGTTTGAAAACTTTACCACTACTTTACGTTTTAACTACTTTTTTATTTTATTTTTACTCTTCCTTACGTTTAAATCATTATTATTTGCCTTTTAGGTTTCTAAAAGCATTCAAAGGGAAAGAAAAAGAAAAGGAAACAAAAATTATTATGAGAAATAATCACGTCTAGTAATAAGTACTTATGTCATAGTGCTTGCTGTTTGACATCATAAGTGACCTAAGAAAAAGTATTTGTGGGAAAGTGATCACATCGAGTAATTTTGTCGGAATTGACATTCACTCACATAGCTAGTCAAAAAATCTTTAGACCATGTTCAACCGTCTAGAAAACTAAATTGAAACAATATAGAAAGAGTATTATTTTGATACGCTTATATTACTCTCCGTCGTTATAAGATATTACAATGTCTTTTTTCTAAATTATTACACATTTTTTATATATATTTTATACACTTAATTATATATTCCTATTTTAATACATTTTCATATCAATAATTAATGATTCATTAATATTAAAAGAAAAGGTGTAATTGAAAATTATAAGTAAAATTAATTGATTCAACTATACTAACTATTTTTTTTGTATCTCCGCGAATGTAAAAATGTGTTATCTTTGTATAATCGAGAGAGTATAATTTTTGTATTAACACGTCTCTCACATATCCACGAAAGATGGACATTTAGATAAAAACACGTAGATTGAGAAGACAAAATAAATATAATTGGATCGTCAGTTTTTTTTGTTATTCTACTATTAAAATTTTATTATTCCAATAAACAAAATAAATTGAATAGAGTTTTTTTAGTTTTTCTTGTATAATTATTATTTTTAAAAGACAAACAAGTTTATCTTTTGTTAAAGAACAAAAAATAATATTTATCTTCTGTGGACAGTGAACATTAACTTTCACAATGCAATGTTACGCTCAAATTACTAGACCTATTTATTTAGTTTCAAATTAGTGATCATGCTCAGAAGATTTTATGATTCGGATTTCAATTCAAACTAAGACAAATCCTTAAAATTGCCAATTATTTTTGCTTTGTTTGGAAAATATATTTACCATGTGAGAGAGTACCTCCAATATAATAGTGACATTTTTGCTTTGTTTGGAAAATATATTTACCATGTGAGAGAATATCTGCAATGTAATAGTGTCAATTACACATACCTGACAAAATTCGTTGATATTATAATATAAAAAAAAAATTTAATGTATCAATACAAATATTATATTTTTTAATAAATTATTATTTAACTTTTAGAAACAACCAAGAGAGAGAAATAAAATTATTGAGTGATAAACTTTAAATTAATGGTAGACAAAAATAATGTTCAAAGTTCAACATTACTTTTAAAAATGTCCAGCATTTAAGAGAAAAGTTTTTTTTCCTCCCATAGTTTACTCAACTTGATACTTTACGTTTTAATCTTTTTTTTTTCGTACATTTTACCTCCCGAATTATGTGTGTGTGTTTACATTTTATCTCCTCTAGCCATTTTTCGGTAAAAATTGTTGCAAAAAATTATTTCAGTTGCTAGCCGATCCCAGAGAGGTATATATATTTGATATTTAATTATACTATTTAATAAAGAAAAAAAAATATTTCTCAATTCAAAAATACAAATACCCCTTAATGTGATACAAACACTAATTATGAGCACTATCTGTTCAATTGGGGGGGGGGGGTGTTCCAGAAAAAAAAACTCACTTGGAGAGTCCAGAGTTTCATCAAGAAAAATATTATTGTTGTGTTTTATCTCATGAATTATTTCAAATAGCTGAGTTTTTTGTTCTTATAATTGTGAAATAAAGTATTAGAATAATACGAATGATTTTTCCTTCGTGAAAATGACAAATAATATTTAAATATGGATTTTTTTTCCCACAATTGAAGGGCAAAATTATTCTTTCATGAACAATATTTCAGCATACCGTCAAAAAGAATCATATGGAAGAGAGATATTGACATTCAATTGTGTAATAACATATGTTGGAAATAATTTTCGACAATAATTTTCACAGGCAAATATAAAAAACGCACAGGTCAAGAGTCAAAATGTACGGGAAAAAAAAAAGAATAAGAAATAAAGTGTCAAATTAAGTGAAATTTGGAAATTAAAAAAAAACTTTTCTCATCATCTAATATATCATAAAATCAAAATTTCTTACCATTTATTAATTGTTTAATTTTTAACGTTGTTACATTGAACACGCTGTGATGCTATCTTTTTTAAAGCAAGGTTAATTCAACAACAGTTGATCACTTGCCTTTTTTACTACCACTTGGTCACTAGTGTAAGTTTGTTTGTAAATTGCTGGTATATTATTTCTTCTTAATAAGTTTCAATAAAATAAATCGATTGAATGTGAGAGTAGGTTATCAATTTAATCAAGGTGGTGTGTATAATCCATGCACAAAACAATGAAAATGAATTTGGTATATTTAAATTGACAATATATGAGCTCTCATTCGTCAAGAACTTTCAGTCTAATCCCACATATTAAATTTTGATTTTAACATTGTTTTCTCTCTTCAAAAGAGTCACGGATTAATTAATTATAAGACACTGAACTTTCGAACTTTTACATCAATATTGATTCTTAAAAAATTAGAGTGTTCTTATATTTGATTAAAAAAAAAAAAAGGAATTCTGATTCAAACAATTTCTCATTATATACAAATTATAATTTCGTGCCTTGGCATCAGTGTGTTGATTTGTTTGGTCAAACTTGCAACAGTAGCTAGCTAGCTAGCGTTGACTGCTATGGTTCAATGATCACACATTTGGATATGTGGCCATGAAAAGACAATGCGAATCATAAAACCAGATCAAGCAATATAATTCGTGGAGTGTTCTAAACCTTTTAATTCTTTATGGAATCACGAGTTTTTATATTATAACTGTCAGTCCTGAAGTATTATATAATTAAATATGTACCCAAAAAGGTTGATTTTGGAAGCAAACAGCTGCATTCCGCATTTGTTGTGCATTGTTATTAATTGCTTTGCTTAATCAACATGTACGACACATCTTTTATAATATAACAAAAAGTCCCCGATACGGCGGATTGTGTGATCAGATCCACCACGACCACGGTGTTGAACAGTATGTTCACGTGTAATACAATTTCATTTTTATTAATTATTAATATTCTATTCGATCGACAGCGTCGTCTCTACCCACATTTCGATAATTTCAATGCTAAAAAGTCGTCAATACTAATGTCTTTTTCATTTTACTTCCTAAATTATACCTGTTATTTCGTCTCTACTTTTACACCATACCCATTTTCAACCAACAATAATGCACTCCATTCATTTCATAATATTTTGTTTTATCAATAAGAATTTCAAAATAATTACTTTTTTTTATATTTTCAAGTTGTTTGTGTCATTTATTACTTACTCAATTTCCGATATATATATATGATAGAAACCTAAAGAAAAACAAGTAAAATAATGATTGCCAAATAATTTACAAAGCTATATTAGTAGAATGATGGGAAGGGATTATAGTGTGTTGAAATATTATTAATTAACGTTAAGTGAAACAACACAAAATTGAAAATGCCTAAACTAGGAGTAGTTGCATTTGGTGAACGTCAATGGTGCTTCAAACAAAAGGTATTGACTTTTTCTGTAGTTCTTTTCTTTTTAACTCTTTTTTTACAGTCTGTAGTTTTAATTATGAAAAGGTGAAAGTAGTTAGCATTGATTATGGACGGTTCCCAAGTTTTCTAGCCATTAATGTTTGTATACTTTCTACTTTTATACACTTTTACTTCACTTTGTTTTCTCCCTCAACTCAACTCTGCAAGCATAATTTGGATCGGACGCTTTCCAAGAAATAGGCTTAGGAGTTTATTTTTTTTATTTTCGTTATTTTGTTAATTTGATTCTATTTCGATTGAGTTTATTCTTTTAATTTGAGTTTATCAAAGTATAAAAATTACTTCTGCTAATTATGTAGTGTTAAATCTAAAAATCATGAAGAAAAACTATATTTTCAATCCTTGTCTTTTAGCGGCTAATCACTATTAATCAATAATTATTATTATTAGTTAATTTTATATTTTAGTATTTTGATTAAATTCGTTAATAATTTTATCTACCTTTGGAAAATTCATAATGTGTTATATTCTCAACCATGACTTGTAGTAGTGTCTAATCCTGTTTTATATTAATTATTCTTATTATTAAATAATTTTATATTTAAATTAAATTCGTTAATATTTTCAATTACATACTTATGATTATTTTTTAAAAGAGTCAAATTCTTGTGTCGCATTGTAGTGTCTAGTCAATAATTTTATATTTGTATACTTAGAATGAATTCGTTAATAATATTTAATTAAATATTTAGATTATATTACAAATAATTTACAATTTACTTATTCAGAATATTTGAAATTCTATAAATATGTTTATTTTAATTTTTTTTATTATAATACAACTTATTTAGATTATTATCATAATCCATTTTAATTGAGATTGTCTTATATATTATTTTTCTTTTTAATTAAGATGACTGTGTAGGTTTATTCTATTATATGTGACTTGAATAAAAAAAATTAAATTAAGTAAAATTAATTAGATAGATATTAGGCTCGAATTATACATAAACAAATAAAATTTAATACATATAAAACTTATTATTAGCCCAGTCCAATAATGAGTATTTTATTTTGAGGGTTTTAGCATCTAATGAGTTCCCTGAGTTGTTTGAGAGTAAAATAAGATGTTTGATCCCATAATTTAGATGATTGATTAGCGAAATTAGCTAATTGAATTGTTTGGTAAATAATGATTATAATTAATTTGTTTGGTACAAATATTTAATTTAAAAAATCTCCATATATGAGTTTCTTGAGAATAGGTGTATGAAATACAAGTTGAAATAATAATTTTATCTTCAAATTAAAAATAAATAAATAAATAAAATTAATATTTAATTATTAATTTGCAAACAAAAATTATTTTTGTTAAATATAGTAATAATTATTCAAATTAAATTTAATATTTTTAAAAAATTAGCAAATCTAGAAACTTTTATATATAATAATCTTTAAATAATAATGATTTGTTATTGCAAATATTATTTTAGTTGTTCAGCGTATTTTAATTCATGTATTAACAAAAGTAATAATCAACTGTGAATTGTGTTAATGACTTTTGTAGTTATTTTACGTTTATCAACTAAAATAATATAAACAAATATCTAATATAATCAAGTAATCAAATAAACTATTGCAATTCACTATCAATTAACACTTAATCTCCAAACAGTTTTTCGTGAGTAATTGAATTGTTTACAGGTGTATTTTTCTTACATGTTTATGTCAATAGTGAAAAGACAAAACAATAAAAAGAATATCAATTAAATCGGTAAAAAACTAATTGAACAACAAATCAGCATTTGAGGGTAAAAACATTTGTTTTTGTATTTCACTACATGTATGCTGGTTACTTAAATTATAGGTTTGTTATATGATACCTTGTTGGTTGATTAATTCTTTTTTATACGTTTAGATTTTGATAACATTATATAATACTGTATTTAGTTACCACAATTCATATACATGTACCTGCTATGTGATTTGCTTGAATTCGCCTGAATTTAGTATTAAAATAGAATATTCAGTGTATGGTAGCATGAAAGTTATAATGCGAATACATATTGAAGAAAAAAGAAAAAACAACCGAGAAGTAAAATATAAACGAGGGTATATATAATATATGAACTTAAAAAAGAGGCTAATAAGTATGTGAATGGACTCTTGGGTTGCCCAAAAGGCCATCAGCATTAAATTAATATTTTTCTCTCTTCTTTCCACAGCTTTTCACATGTATATTCTCCTTTTATCTTAAAAAACAAAACAAAAACTGCCCAATCTTTTTCTGTCCACTTTTGTACCCATCTTTGTCCATATTGATAAGTCCAATTTAAGCTCTGAACAAAAGGATCTTCAAATCTCGGCAATGAAGTTACGACATTGCCCTCCGCGTTTCTTTTGTGATTTACAAACACTTCTCTTTAGGAAATAAAAGTAAATGAAATTCAAAAGTTAGTACTATACTAAATTACAAGAACCTAAAAATGGAAGGTTTGCTTGTTTGAAAAAAGATAATTTTGAAATGGATTTTCTTGAAGCATCTCTAATCACAATTCCATTCATTCCCCCTTTATTATATTTAAGCATGTTATATTACCAAAATTCTTCTTTTCTTCCCTATCTCTTTTATATTATTTATTCACAATATTTTTAAACCTATTTTTTATTGGACTCACGTATTTTTCATTAATTTTTATTATATTTTTTTTATATCTCAATACTATTTATATTTATTTATTAAATCTATTTAAGCATTTTATGTGTGTATATATATATATTGTTGATTTTTTCAATTATAATATTAATTTATAATTATTTCAAATAATTAAAAAACTACGATAACATGTTAATTAAAAATACGGCATATTACAAAAGAAAAAATAACAACAAAAGAAGAAAAAAAAATGTCACACGCAGCAAAATAAATAAAAACACAATAAAAGAGAACATGACTGTAACATTTTTCGATCCTTCTCCCACATTTTAAATGAATAATAAAATTTTAAATACTTTTTGATATATATATATATATATATATATTCAAATGAGAACCATGTCATTATATGTGAACGTAGGGTCTATTATGGGCCTTAGATCTAATTAAATGGATGGATCAAATTTTTTGTGTATTTCTTTATTTGATTAAAACCATTAAGATTGTCTAATAAAAGCACTATTGATGTATATAATTGAAAATATTAATAAAGCAATGTGATTGTATAATAAAAACACTGCTGGTATATAATAAAAGCACTATATTTGAATCCACCCCTATATATAAATACATACACTCTCCCCCATGGGGCGTGCAAGGCACACACCTTGGCTAAAGGGCCTGAATTAAATGAATTGATTTCGTTGATTATACAATGACTAGTCATCAAATGAGTCTGTTGTACACTTTTATGGTCGAAAGTCCCTTCGTTGGTATACTACTATATTAGGATGGAATCGAATCGGATTGAACTATTTCATATTGATTCTTATCAAAAAGAGCACATCACTTTGAGCGGACACCCTACTATGTTCGATCCTGGCTCAAGACGAAGTCTGGCCTTAACGGAAAGCAGTGGATGGACGAAAGAGCCCACCGATCCTCCCCCTTCCTTTTTTTTTTTCCTTTCATTCTTCCGCTCTCATTTTCCTATCCTAATTTCCCAACCCCTCCCCATCCCCTTATCATTTAATGCTCCCCTCTCATTCCTATTATAATCTCTCTACAAAGATGCTCTTATATGAAGACAATTTTTTATATATATATGACTAATATGAGTATTAAGAAAGTTAATCGACATTTTTATTATAGTATAAATTAGAGAATATTAATGTCAAAGGTAAACTTTTTGTTACATATTTCTATATGAAAATATAGAGCACCTTTTCAAAACCAGAAACACTTGATCACCTTCAGGTGTAAGCAATGAAGGATTAGAAAAAGTTTGTAAATAATTAGTCGCGGAAATTTTGCAATAAGTAAACCAAAGAGATATTGAATCTATAGAGTAGGAACCCAAAGTCATGATGTTTGAATTAATTAACTAATTAAGTATGATAGAATTTATTATAACTATTTATTCTTTTCATGTCCGAGTTTTACTAATCTCATGGAGTTGCACCTTTTCAGAGTATGATTTGTTGAGAATCTGTATTTTTTTTAACAGTAAGAATTATGTTTATCGTAAAATTTATATTTTTTCATATATATTAAATTTATTTAAAAATTGAATAATGATATATTATATACTAATTTAACAACCGAATATTATGCGGAATTTGAAAAATAGTAATACTTATTAAAAATACTAAAAGAATAATACTGAAAATGGTATATAAAAATCGTAACATTATTTTTCTATTTACACGAAATTTATTCTTCACAATAAATAATTTTTACACACAAATAAGAGCATTATTTGTTCTAATTACAGTAAAATTAGTTTTCACGATAAAAAATTTTCAAGTATTTTTACTCGAGAGTCACGAAAATAGTTGTAAGGTATAACGAAATACCCTAAACTTGAAAGGAGCCCGTAGAAAATTAAATTTGTAAAAATGTAAAATATACAACACCCGCGTGTCGTATGTGAATATGTGATATAATAATTTAAATTTATAAGGTACTGATAATTCTATTAAAAAACGACCGTATATCTAACTTGTAGTATATGTAATATTATTTTATTTTATTATTATTATTATTTTTTTTGCGTAAGACATTAATTTATTCATGTAGATATATAATGTGTTTATCAAAGCATTATATTGAGATTAGATAAGTAGATTTAGAATATATTTAATATTTATTATTATTGTTGTTGTTGATGTTGTTGTTGTTTCTCTTTTTTTCCTTTTTTGCGTAACAATAGTTTTTCGTATAAATTCTTAATGTTATTCTCGATGCATTTTATTATGATTAGATATCCAACTTTAAATTTATATTTTTTATAATTACTTTTATTTCATAATAATTTTATATAACTCGTATTTTTCTTAAATATAATATTTGAAATTTTAAAAATAAAATTATTTCAACTTCTATTATAAATAAAAATGATCAAATTATATAGATTTTTTCTAATTAGACATGACTTATTATTATTATTACTATTATTTTATATTAGTAGAATAAAAGTAAGATATTGAATAAAAAAAATATGATAAAGAAAATACCGAATTATGTAACATATAATAAAAGAGAAATATTAAATTAGAAAAAAAATATAACAATAGAAAATATTAAATTAGGTAAAGATATATATATAAAAAAATTAAATTAGGTAGATATTAGTTTCGTTGGCACCGAAGTACCCGAATTTTTTCCGAAACTAACAAAGCATGTGAGAAGCAGACACATAAGATAGGAGGATTATTCATTAATATATAAGGTATATATTCAATATCAAATCATGTATTAAAAGTAAATATTTTTTATTTTTATATTTTATTTAATTATATAATGTAATGATAATAAGATAAAAGAGATGTGTGTATAAAAAATAAAAAAGAATAATATTAGGTGTAAGAAGTTATTGGTTGAGTAGCCAAATTATTAGGTACACTGAAACATACACACGGGTGAGATTAATGATCATCTCCGTATACATTATAATTTTTGGGATAAATTTTAATTTTATTGTGACAATGTACATTTATAAATACGTAAAAAGCATAAAGATGTTCATTATTATGTGATGTTCATATATGTTCTGATAAATATTCATGTGATAAAACTTTATCTTCGTTATGATAAATATATCTACGTTATCATAAATGTATATATATTTTAATCATATCCAATGCGAGATATATTAGTCTTAATATGATAAATGCACATATATTTTATAATATTAATGAGCACATAATGAATGTACAATCAATACGTATAAATATTATTCTTTTGGTGTATGATACAATGTATACCAAAATATATATAGTAATAGTTAGGTTGAGTATTGACAATTTAGGTCTTATAACAAATGATTTGACATTAAGAATTTTAGCCCAAGCACGACACTTGAGTATTCTAGAGTGAATCCGATGAACGAGGTATGTATTGAGTGTGGTGAAACTTAATAATCTCTTCTAAATATTTTGTTTTTATTTAAAAATATACTTATCAATTAAATTGTAGTTTTAAAGTGCCTAGGTTGATCCAATCCTCCCCGGCTCCTGCTTTTAACGTGTGTGTGTTCCCCAACCCATTTTCATCCAAACAATGTAAATAATAATAGAAAATGAAAAAGAAATTAAAACTAATAAAATTATATAGTTTAACTTTTTATATTTAAAAAATTCTTCAGGCCCAACCTTGATTTTGCCAAAACAATGTTAAAAATAAGAAAAATAGTGAAATTATATAATATATTTTCTCATTTTTGTCCAAATAATCTTAAGAATAAGAAGAAAAAAAATTAAAAATGGACTTATTCGTTTTATGAAAAATATTTTGGCATATCGCATATTAATGTCCTTACTATGACATTGGAAATATAAGGGGTCTATTCATTTAGAATTTTTAAAGATATTTTAAAATTTTTAAAACCCTGATGTATTTAACTAAAATATTTTAAAACTCATGAAAGTCTTGAGGTATTTAATTGAGATTTTTAATTAATTATTAAATGTTCATAAAAGTCTTAAGCTATTCATTTGAAATATTTTGAATTCTTAAATTGTTATGAGGTATTTAAAAAGTCAAACACTCTTTGGATTTGTAATTTGACTGAATTTTTCTAGACTTCTAAATTAATTATATATACCAAATCCATCTTTAAACATGAGATTTCACAAAACTTTTATAAACTCCCAACAAATATGTAAAATTATTAAAAATAAAAGAAAATCCATACAAATTTTACAGTGAAACAAATCTTAAAATATCCCTATAAATTCCAAATGAATACAACCCTAGAGAATTCATAACCATTAGGAGTATGACCATTTATTTCACCACATGCATAACACATAATTTCGAATTTATTACTCAGCTGGATGCTGTATGTATATTAATCACATATCTCTTGCATGTTTATATCATTATATAGCAAATATACAAAAGATGTGCAATAAATATAAATTAAAAAATTTATACTTAATCACCCACCACTTATATATATATATATATATATATATAACAAATACACAAGAAAATATTCGATAAATATGAATTTATAACTTCATATTCTTCACATATTAATTTTATATTTATCAAATATAACTCGTATAATATATACCAACCCAGAGCTTATTATAAATATGCTAAAATCTTAAAACTATTTAAAAATATTCTCTATATAATGGAGTCTCACACTCTTTACATGGAACATACAATTGTCATAAATATGCAAAAAGTATACATAAATAATAGTAATAATAATTAAAATAAAGTAAACACAGTCATTCTACTGTCTAGAATTGCTTAACTAAAAAGTCTAAAACATTTAAATATATTTTGTGGTTTAGCAGATACTAGCATTTACTACTTTTTTACACAGCGTACTGCAGACGGAAATTTAGAAGGTTTGTGTTTCTTTATAACAATCAATGGCAGAACTGTAAAAAACCGAGAGAACATGGGTAATCCACAATGGGGTTGCTTGCTAAGTGCTAGCATCCAACTTTTCCCTTTTATTCTTTAGTTTGAAAAAAAAAAAAGGAAAAAAAGATTCTTCACGCTCCCACTCACTCATCAATTCACATAGAAATGAAGCGCACACTAGCATTTAAAAACACATTCACATAAAATATGATAAAAATAATATTAAATACTAACAAAATGCCACAAGCCTGGCTATTTAAGAAGTCCCAACTCCACAATCCCCAAATCCAAATTCATCCCCCTTTCCCACTAAATGACCAATCCAATTTTCCCAGCTCTTCAATTTTCGGCCACCAGCTCCACCGCCGCGGAGCTGAATCACCTCCGCCTCAAGCGCCGCAAGATGGCGGAGGAGGACCACCACCACCAATCTCTACTCCCCGGACTCCCAGACGACATAGCCCACCTCTGCCTCTCCCAGGTCCCGCCGGCGACTCTCTACTTCCGTTTGCCGCTCATGGCCGCCGCCTCATCTACTCTCCATCTTTTCCCCTTTTCTCTCTCTATACGCCGTCGTTTCACCCTCCACTCAGGCTCAAAACCACATCTCCAATCACTTGGAAATCTGCTCATTCGATCCGATCTCGTGCAAGTGGCAGATCCTCCCATCGCCGCCCTCCGACCCTCCGCCGCGGATCCTCATCCGCCACCGCTCCTTTATTTCCCGCAAAATCCCGATTCAATCCGTCACCGTTTCGGGGAGCCTCGTCATCCTCGCCGCCACCGACGACAAATTCCTGCCGGCGCTGTCCCAGCCGCTCGTCTTCAACCCGCTGTCCGGCAAATGGAGCCACGGTCCCCGATTATCCACGCCGCGGCGCTGGTGCGCCGCCGGCGCGTCCGGTGGAGCCATCTACGTGGCGAGCGGGGTCGGTGCCAGCCTACAACAGCGAGGTCGCGCGTACGGTTGATAGGTGGGATTTAGATCCTCAGCAGCGGGTCCACGATCCCCGGCGGCGATGGGCGTGGCGGAGGATGGGGAATCTCAGGGACGTGAAATTCTGCCGCGACGCGATTGAGGCGGTCGGATGGAGGGGGAAACTCTGCATGGTGAACGTGAAGGGCGACGCGGCGAAGGACGGGATATTGTACGACGTCAGATCGGATCGCTGGGAGGAGATGCCGGCGGGGATGCTGGCGGGGTGGAAGGGTCCGGCGGCGGCGATGGCGGAGGAGACGATCTACGCGGTGGATGAGACCAAGGGTTTGCTGAGAAAGTACGATCACCTGAGGGATGCGTGGGTGGCGGTGGCGGATGATAGTATGCTTATAGGGCGCAGCAGGTGGCGGCGGCCGGCGGGAGGGTTTGCGTCTTGTGTGCCGATGGCGTTAGAATTGTGGTCGTGGATGTGGCGGCGCCGCCGCCGGCGAAAATGTGTGTGGTGGATGCTCCGTCGGGGGTCCAAGTTGTGGGGATTCATGTATTGCCTAGGTTGGCCGGGTAACAAGTTGTTATTATTATTATTATATTTTTGGTTATAGAAATACAAATACAAATTAATTAGATCATCGATTCTGATAAAATATCATTGTTTGACCGATATTATTTATACATAATCAATTGTAATTTGCAGATTAAAAATGATTTGACTTTCGGAGTTTTGTTGATTACTCTATTTTAATCAGATGTATCACTTTTTGTCTTTTGTATTTTTATACATTTCATTGCTTGATGAAATTTCTGATTCCATAATTTTCCCAGCTTTCTTACGCATTTATTTATATATATATTTTTCCTTTAATGCTCTGCCTTTATTCCCGGAAATATCTCTTTTTCTTGTGTGGTCAAGGAAAAAAAGGGTTTTGTCGTTATTTCAAAGAATTGACTATTGAGTATATATTCGTGCATGTGAGAGCAGATGACAAAAGCAAAACTGGTTGACGGTTTTGGCTAAAAGACAAAAGGCTACTTTTCAACATTCAATTACAGAATATTATAATCTCCTACTTCCTTCTCCGTGAATCTCAAGGATACTACTAGTACTACTATATTGCACTAATAATATTTAGTAAACTGTAATACATTTATAATACAAAACTTTTATACTACTTCATTATAGATTTTTTTAAAAAAATAAATTCACCCTGTCCATATTTAAAATACGTATCATTTTGGCGGAGTATAAGCTAAAATGATATTACAGCATCGAAAATATACTTAGAGAACGAAACGAGACGAATATTGAGAACAATTATACAGTTTGACATCACTGAGATTAAAATGGGTTCAAATGTAAATTTACGTTAGTAACTTTTACTAAAAAGGAAGAGTTATCACTGGCCTATATAATTCGGGGAAATTTCATAGGAGTGCCTGATTTAACGAAATTGTGTCATAATAAGACCTTAAATTTTAAGTTTTCTCAATTGAAGACTCTAATTTTCAAAAAATTTTAATTGAGTGCTCATATTTACATTTTGATTCCCACTTAAAGACTAATTTTAAAAAAAAATTCAATTGAAGGCTCATATTTACATTTTGATTACCACTTGAAGTCCTTTGTTCACCTTGGTTAAATAAAATGATGATGACACAATTAATCCCAAAAGCCTGCATTTTTTATCTTTTTTTTCATGGACTTTATATTGTCAAATACCATCAATAAATAAATAAAAAATCTAAAAAAGGACTTAATTAAACTAGTTGCTATGAATAGGAGCTAAACCATAGTTATGTAAGTGTGTTGACGTGTCAATTAATCCCAAACCAAGGTTAAATTAATTTTTTTTATTTACTTATTGATGGTATTTGACAAATATAAAGTCCATAAAAAAAAAGAAAAAAATTGCAGGCTCTTGGGATTAGTTGTACCATCATCATTTTACTCAACCAAGGTTAACAAAGGCCTTCAAGTGGGAATCAAAATGTAAATATAAGCCCTTAATTGAAACTTTTTTAAAATTAGGCCTTCAAGTGAGAATTAAAATGTAAATATGAGCCTCCAATTGAAATTTTTTGAAAATTAGAGCCTTAATTTGAGAGAACTTAAAATTCAGACCTTATTATGATACCATTTCGTTAAATCGGGCCCTCGTATGGAATTTTACCGTTAAAAATCGATATTGTCAATAAATTTGACAATTCACAATAATATCAACAAAATTAAAAATATTTTTTTTCTCTAATTATACTGATCAATCACCAACTACTTTTCAAGTTTTATTGACAAAAATATTGTAAGTATTTACTCCCAATTTATATTTTATTAATATATATTTAACGATACTAATTTACCGATAACAAACTTATCTACAATTTACAATTTTTTTTAGTATGCGTCGATGTCAACTTTTAGGTAATTTAGTTTTTATATCTGTAGTGTATTATGCCTAGCCTGCGAATAGATCTACGCAACTATTAGTGGGTTTATTAAATAAATAATATATTTTTTATTCAAAATTAAAAAAATAATACTAAAAAAGAAAACATTGAAAAAGTAGGGCGGGACGCCACTGGGAAAGGTGTCCCGCTCACATTCTAGAAGGTAGGAATAAAAACCTTTCTAGAATGTGAGCGGGACGCCTTTCCCAGTGACGTCCCGGCCCTACAGTACATTCTAGAAGGTACAACTAAAGTGCACTACAGTTCGTATCCGAGTTTGAAGCGAGACAAACTAGATTGGTGGGCAACTTGTCAAATCAAAGCTCGATCGACGGTGTATTATATCGAGCCTCGCGTGCCTGAACAACAGTCATTCCAAGAAGATGTTGTAGAAACATTTCCTGCAATACAATTAGAGGATATCGACTTTTAAATGACCCTATCAATCACAAACACGACGAGCCGTTCAATGATGATTTAGAAGAGTCAGAAAGCGATGAACTAGATTTAATTGAAGAAGACGAAGAAAGCTACGAAGATGAGTCTGACAGTTAGGGCTGAGTTTTGAAAATTTTATGAGTGTTAACGATAATATGAACAATCATATATATACACACACACACACACACATATATATAATTATATAATTAATTTTAATAATTAATAAAACTATGTTGTATGTTATATAATTTAATTATTTGACATATGTTGAAATAAACTTATTAGTTTTTAGGTTACGAAGTCCGTCGAAGGATTTGCCGACCTATCTCAGTACTATACACGAGTCTCGTATCCACCCAGACGGGTGGAAATTCGAGCACATCCCGGACAGTCATCGTCAGACGTGGTGGCCTCGTTTTAGGATAACTTTTTTTATTTATTTTGATTTGTGTTAAGTAAATTGATTGATTATTTTGTCTAATTGTATTTCTTTTGTAGGGATTGGTGTGGTGGGATAGGAGTATATATACTATGAGAATGCCATCAAGGAGGCATTCTACATATCGATGCGAGATAATTATAACAGTCGTATATATGAGTGGAAGAAGGCGTATCGACGGAATGGGACGATACCTGCCTACGTAGGGGAGTCGATTTGGAATAGATGGCTGGTGGAGTTTCAGCGGCCTGAGGAGGTGGAGAAGTCTGAGAAGGCCAGACGGAACAGAATGAGCGAGCCCGGAGGCCCTTTGACTGGTATAGCGAAGCATCGAGGCGGGTCTATGCCGACTAATCGACAGGCGGCCGAGATTGTAAGTCGATAATAATATTTTTAAGTAATTAATTATATTATTAAACATGTATAATTTTATGTTTTAATTAATTCATTATATTAAATATTGTAAATGTATCTTTAAATACAGGCTGCACAGACGGGTACGCAGCCCAGTAGAGGTGTTGATCGGTTGGGGGTTAGGCGGTTAACCGCCGGTCGTAACCGCGTTGATCGGCGATCACGGTTAAAACCGTAACCATCAACTGGTTCCCGGCGGTTAAGTTATGGTTAACCAAACCGTTAACCTTAATCGCCGTGATTAACCGGCGGTTAACCTATTTTCTTTTTTAAAAAAAGAAAATTTCACTGGCGGTTAACCAACAGTCTAACCGCCGCGGTTAATAGCCGTTGATAATCAATGGTTGAGATCATCTAGCCGTTGAAGATCAACGACTCAAATTCAAAAATAAAAAGCCGTTACCGCCGGTTTACAACGGCTATTTTTTGCATTTTTTTTTTTTGCAGATTTTGACACCTATAAATACCCCACTTTCCAACACCAATCCTCACACCAATTCATCTCTACTATTCTTCTTCTTCTCTTATATTTTTAAGTTTAAAGAAGTCAAGTTTTTAATTTGTGCAAGAAATAATATTATCAATAATATTCTTATTATTACTTCCTAATCTCGTTTTACTTAATTCTCTTTTATAATATCACTATGACAAGCTCTTCCTGTGATGTCAATACCAACACTCCAACCTCTTCTCGTCGAGGTCGAGGATCTCGACGAGAAACTTCGGCCGTCGCCGGAGATTACATTTCCGATGAGATGACGGTGGAAGAAGTTGAGAACCTATATAATCAAATCAAATTCGACTCATAACGAACCAATTTTGAAGAGGAATTATCGAGTTCTGATGAAGAAGAACCGGCTGCCATCAATTTGGATAAGGATGAGGAGGGAGCGGATGATATGCCATCGCCTCAATCGAAATCGAGGGAATTTGTTTCCCCCATCTTCCAATTGCATTTCACAAAAAAGACGATCAACGGCAAACCTCGAGCGCAATGCAATTATTATAATTCTCATTACGCCTTTGGTTCTAAAAATAATAGAGGTTACGGGTCGCTCAATTACCACATGGAGAAGAAGCATCCCGACAAATACGACGCCTATAGTTCTCAAACACAACTAAACATCTCATCTTCGCCTATCACCGCCGGCGGGACTGGCGGCCAAGGTACGAGTTCTTCTCCTTTATTTCAATATAGCGAAAGTAATCATAGAAAATTTCTTGTAAAATTTGTTTCCGTTTTGAGCCCTTCTTTTAATCATGCGCATAGTAGTCATTATGAAGATTACACTAGGGGCGCATTTAATCCATGTAGCCAAARGATTTCACGAAATAAATTAACTCGCGATATTGAAAAAATGGCCGATGAGTATAAATTCAATTTGATTTCAATATTTGATAGTTTGCCTCATAGTGTCTCTATATGTTCGGATATTTGGACGGATTCTTTTAAAAATCATAATTATATGGGATTACTTGCCATTGGATTGATAATTCTTGGACTTTTCAAAAATGTTTAATTGCATATAGAAAGTTTGATAGCCAACATACGGCGGTGAATATTTCGAAAAAAATCTCCACTGTTTTGTCTGAGTACCATTTAACTAACAAAATTTTTTCAATTTCATTTGATAATGCCGCCGCTAATACCGCTAGTTTAGATTTGTTAAAAAATACTTGTCAACCCGCTATTGGCGGCAAATTTTTTCATGTTAGATGCATTTGTCATATTTTGAATTTATGTGTTCAAGATGGTTTAACTCTTTTTAAATCTAAAATTCAACTGATTAGGAGTGCTATATCTTATCTACGAAACCACGATTCGCTTCAAAAAAAATGGCTAAGATTTTGCAAGGCCAATCAATTGCATCCAAAAAAATTTTCATTAGATGTTCCAAATCGTTGGAACTCTAATTATAAATTACTTAATGATACTTTTGAATATAGAGAACTATTGTGTGCATTTTTTAATAACGAAGATGTCGATTTCGCTTTGTTTTCGCATATGTGGGATGATTGCTATAATATGATTTCTCTTTTAAAAACTTTTAACGATGCCACCGTGGCTTTATCCGGTGTTTATTATCCTACCTCCTCAATATTTGTTGATCACTGTATTCAAATAGTACTTGTTAGTAGTGCTTTATACCATAACTCTAAATTAGGTGAAGTTATCGATACTATGTTGAATAAATGGGTCAAATATTTTTATTACATTCCCGAAGTTTTTTTGATTGCAAGAATTTTAGACCCGGATTATCGGGTGGAGGGTCTTCAAAACTTACTTAAAATTTATTACGATGCATTAACACCTTTTTTAGAATCTTGTAGACTACCAATTCCTAGCCCTTTTAGTGTTGCTCACCAAGTACAACAATCTTTAATTCAAGATTTTAATGATTACGATCAATCTTCATCTTCTAGTGATGTTAATGTGTCTCCTTCCCCCGTCACTTCTACTACAAGGCCCAACGACCCTCGAGGATCTCTAGCCCCATATATGAGATTACTAGAAGATACTAAACGAAAACGGCAAAGGGATAGTTCTAGTCGGTCAATGGAATTAGATAGTTATTTAGGGGCTTTTGAATCGACTTCGGTTTCAAAAAACCCCGATGGTGTTACTAACGATTGTTTTGCATGTAATTGTGGTGTTTGTCTCGTGTCTTTAATTAGAATTTTATGTTAATTTTAGTAGTTTTTTAGTCGAGTTTTGTTAGGTTTTCACTTGTTTTCTCGTTTTGTCTGCTCGGCCGCTGCCGAGCGCTGCCGGCCACGCCCGCCCAGTCCCGCGCGCGCCTGCCGAGCGCTGCCGGCCACGCCCGCCCAGTCCCGCGCGCGCCTGCCGAGCACTGCCGCCACGCCGCCCAGTCCCGCGGCGCGCCTACCGAGACCCGGCGCCGAAGCTGCCAATACCTGCCGAGCGCTGCCGGCCACGCCTGCCTAGTCCCACGCGCAACTGCCAAGAACTGCCGAGCATGTCCACACACACGACTGCCGAGCGCTGTCGATCGACTGCCGAGGGCTGGCTCGACTGCTTTCCAGTGAGTGGCCATCCTGCCGAGAGCAGTCGATCGACTGCGCGCATGCCTGCCGCATGCCGCCGAGAGCTGCCGAGTCACGCTCGGCCATGCCCGCACGTGTCCGCCCACGCCTGCCGACAGCGACCGAGCCAGCCTGCCCAGCACCGAGCCATCTCGCCCATCTCCGAGCCACCTTGCAATTTTGCCAAGCCAATCGAGCCCAACTCGACCCAAATGGTCTATTTTGACCATTTTGGGTCAAATTTGGTCAATGCATGGAAATCCAAGCTCTTATGTCATAATTGACCCATTTACCCATAATTAACTTGTATAAATAGAACCTCTCTTTCATTTTGTAAAACACCTCCTCCCAACCCAAGCTTGGGTTTGGGACTTAATTTCTCTCTCTAGATTTAATTTTCAAGCTTTGCCTTGGGTTTGTAAGCTCAAGAAGGATTCAATTACTCCCTTGGATCTTTAATTTCTTGCAATTTCAATCAAGCTTTTGGATTCTCTCTTTAATTTTAGTAAGCTTTCTTTTAATTTCAAGCTTTGTTCTTCATTTGTTTTATGCTTTTTGCCTTAGGTATTAGAATTTGTGCTTGATCTTGTGAATCATCCATGGAATCTAGTTGAGTGAGATATCTAGATCGTAGATTGAGTCCTTGATTTGTTTAATTTCAAGTAATTTCATATGTTTCATGCATTTTTCTTCATTTCATGCTTTTAGCCTTAGCACCTTGAATTCATGATGAAATATATGAATTGGCTATGGAATCTAGATGAGTGACACATCTAGGTCATAGATCAGCTCTTGGATCGTCTTGATTTTGAGTTTTTCACATGCTTTATTTGTAATTTTTTTTTATGCTTTGTTTCATGCTTAATCCTAGATCTAGGCTTTGTTTCTTGTTATTTTCTTTAAAATTTTAAACTTTCCCATTTATTTTCATTGCTTTATCCATTCATGCTTTCAATTTTAGTCAATTTGCATTATTTGAGTTTTTATGCATAGTTGTACCTTGTGCTTGCATGCTTGTACTTGGTGAAACAATGCATTTTCTTGCTTATTTCCTTTATTGCTTTGCATTTTCTATTTGAGGCATCCGACGAGGCATCCTACCAACTTGAACTTTCAATTTTTAGCATAGTTTAGTTAGTTAAATTTCGTTATTTTCATTTTCCTTTTATTTTTCAAGCTTGAAACACATTGAAACTCACAATTGAATCGAATTCTGATAATACCAAGCCATGAACCCGTTGATTCATTTCAACACCACGAAAGCTCTACTAACAAAATGGCGCCGTTGCGACTTGGCTTGGTTAAGGCTTTCGATTTGGTTGTAGTTTCATTGCGTTTTTAGCTTATTTTGTTATTTAACGTTTTTGTTAAGTATGATAGGTACATATAGCTATGGTGGATATATTTCCGACATTGGAGGGCATGGTGCAAACCATGTCGGAATTGGATCGATGTATAATGGCCTTGGAAACGTGGGAGGGCATGGTGCAAACCACGTTGCCAATGGTGGATATAGATATAGGCAACCCGGCATGGGAGGGCATGGTGCAAACCATGTCGGGTTTGATAGTTTCTCGGGCGTGAATGGTTATGGGGGCATTTCAAAACCACCATACCACCCGAGGACCGATCCGATATGAGTTTCAATTGCCTATTTGGAACGTTTGCTTTTTGGCGGATCTTATATGAGCTATGCAATGCGCCAAAGATGTTCCAAAGAGTGGAGCCTCCCGACAAGGAGGAG
>BMAC01000858.1:0-30194 GCA_014905375.1 Phtheirospermum japonicum
ATTTTTCATTTTTTGACTACCGCCATGCCGGTATACCTCAACCGGACTTTATTGGACTTCTGTTTTGACTAACGAGATATTTTCACACAACCGCCAACTTCAAGGCCCCACACAACTCATATTGAGTACGACAACCACAAATACACATCAACAAACGCAATAATCTGGAGTTGACGCCCCACATATGAATCACAAAAGCACTAACATGCGTACCATTGACCTCTAAATCAAACGACGATTAAAAACTTAACTGAAACGTAATTCATTCAAGCAATTTAAGCGAGTACTTTTAACCATATTATTTTCAATCCCCCGGAATTTGTCATAAAATTTTCAAAATTTTATCAACTTTCAGCACAATATCCTCAATAATAACCTCAATAACCCACTCKCCCAAACTCAAACTTTAGCTTGTCCTCAAGCGAATACAAAGCAAGAACAAGCAAATAATAAATCATAAGGGAAGAGTAAGGGAAAAGAAATCACCGGGGTAAATGTCGAGGGTGGTCTCGGTTCCAAACGATCTCTTTCAAAAATATGCCCAATCATCCAAATCAACCAAGCTTTGTATCCCTTCAACTGCAAAAATATAAATCAAAATAGAAATAATGTAAATATTGGGTTGCCTCCCAACAAGCGCCTTTTTCTTAACGTCGTCGTCTCGACATGGTACCCCTCAATTCCATGGGGGTTTCGGTGGAGGTCTCAACGTTGGATGCTTKACCGMATCTTTTCGATGTTGTGGTGGCTTCACATAGATTCTTGRTAAGATGGTTTTGTCTATCACCACATGTGGAAGGTCATCGGTCTCCACCTTCTCTAAATCTTCAACCCACACAAACATCTTCTCACCCTCCTTCATCACTTGGTACTCGGTCCATGATGGCAACGACTTTGGCTTAACTTCGACTTCTATAGGAGAAACGATAGGATCATTCGTAAGCTCAACTTCGATAGGAGAAACAACGGGATTAGGAACATCATTTATAAGCTCAGGCAGTCTATGATCAACATGTGTCTGCCTCGTTTCTTCATCCTCCATCTCGTATTCACCCTCCAATACGGGCGTTAGATTTTCCATAGCATCGATTTTCTCCACATCATGCAGCATAATGGCACTCACATCCTCCATATTTGCCTCAGATTCAAACGGCAATTGTTTCTCCAACTACACATTTAGCCGACCGACGTGGTCCACCAATTGGCCAATTTGACTCACGTGAGTTTCTATCTTCTTTGTACTGGACCGAGTGTCACGCTGGAACTCCAAGGTATTCAATTCCATGGCTTTCACCAACTCTACGAGCGATGGTGACGCTTTTTGTACTTGGGGGCGGTCATCATATTGATTCGAAAAGTCTTGTCCCCTTTGAAAATTTGGAGGGTCCCCCCATCTTGGCTCATAAGGATAAGGATCATAAGTTTGAGTCCCATAAGCYTTTGCTTCAATCCTGGCTCGTAGTGTTGGGCAGTCATRAGTGACATGATSGAATGTATGGTACAATRTGCATGGWKGAACCTGAGGGATCTTTTCCGTAGCCCACTCWTTGTYTTGTTGGAGTCGCAAAGTGTTAGCCGTCATTGCTTTCACCAAATTATTTAGCGACGGCCCGGAATTTTGTTCAACCAATGGCTCGGGATAGTATTGTGGATAATTGAAGCGCGATCCGTTATTCCCAAAAGGTTGCCTCTCAATTCCATTCCTAGCATCATAAGAATAAAATTGGTGAGAGTACGCTGCCATTCCAAAAGAAAATTTAAAGATTTTTGATTTTTTTTAATTTTAAAAATGTAAAATAATAAATACATAAAAATCACAACTTAAACGCGCCACTCCCCGGCAACGGCGCCAAAATTTGACCGCTTGTCATTGAAGCGTCAAAAATAATATTTATAAAGTTCCTTGACTTTCCTCTACTAACTAGTAGCAGCGACAAGCAAGGGTCGGTCCCAAGAGGAGTGTGGATTAATTTGTMATAATTCGTATTTAATTAAACTATGAAAATGGGGGTAAAGAATATTAACTAATCTAAGAAAATTAAATAARTAAATAATTAACGAAAATAATTAAAAACACATAAACGAAACAAATAAGAAAATAATAAAATAACTTTCCAGTCCTAGTTTAGTTTCCACTCTCGTTCAATTGATTWAACCAATTGCAATATAAAATCCACTCATCATATGAAACTAAAAACCCTAAGTAACAATAAGCTCTGCTACTCGAATTTTCCCTTACCGTTTACTCAATTAAAATAAGCTCTTTAATTGATTCTAGTTATTGAATAACCTAGAATAAGCTCTCTAGATTCAACCCAACAACAGCATTAAGAACTAGACAAATAGGTTAATCTAAGCAATAAACATAAAAGCTCGATTTATTCAACTTATGTTGTGTTATCCCTAATGATACGAGACCATTAGTTGCTTCAGAGAAATTGAAACTACGACAATTACACGGGAAGCAGTCCTCTTTCTAGCAATTGATAACCAAATCCCTAATCTAGGTGGCCAATCCAAACCAAGAATTCAGTAATCATGTCATGAAACAAGCAATCATGATATGTAAATAAAATAACACAAGAAATCTCATATGAAGAACGAAAGAAATATGCATAAATTAATTAAAACATAATCTCACGAGGGTTTCAACATCCCTAGGACTAGAATCAACAATTACTCAGTCATGGAGTTCATAAAATAATAAAAGAAAAATAAATAAATAAAACATAGTTCTAAGATAAGAGGGGTAAGAAAGCTTAGATCTTGAATCTTGAGTCTTCAATCTTCAAGCTCTTGATGGTTGGGTGTTTTGGACTCCTTTTGGTGCTTAGAAACCCTAGGATTAATGTGTTGACGTTTTTGAAGGACTATGGGGGGTATTTATAGGTATAGGAAGTCTTGGGSAATAAGAAACCCTAAAAAATGCGTTTTCAGGGCAGTTGCATCGACCGAGCGTCGATCGACGCGTTTCGGATCGACGCGACAGAGAGTTCGTGTGCAGGTTTGTCGGCCAGGGCTACTGTAACGGTTCTGGCATCGGCGGACTGGCCGAGGGACGCAGGCGGCACTCGGCAGGGCTCGGCAGGCTTGCAGGACACTATAACGGTTCTTGACTAGCAATGGGGTTAGCTGTTCCCTGCTTTCTATAACGGTTGATCCGAGCAATAACCCATCTAGATAACCCAAAATCATCCTTTCTTTGCCAATTCACTCATTTTGTCTCTCGTTTCCTCGTGCAACTCTTATGCATCATCCTTAAATCTTCAAGTCACCAATTTAGCACCTAATTACTGCAAAATAAGAGAAAATACACAATTGGTGCTCGACTACTCATAATAATAAATATGCGAGATATAAATATATATAAGAATATTAAGCACATAAAAATATAGGAATTAAACCATTAAATAAAGCACAATTTCTCGCCTATCACAAACCGACTCAAGCCAGCGAAAGAGAGCAAGATATTCATGGAGCTCTATAACATGTTTAAGAATGTGACTGTAAACTTACCACTGTTTGATGTGATCAAGGCAATGCCGGGGTACGTGAAATTCTTTAAAGAATTAGTGTCAAAGGAGAGGAAGTTAGAGGCAAATGAAAGACTAGTGTTGTCAAAATAAGGGAGTGTAACTTACCATCAACCACTACCACCGAAAGTGGGTGACCCGGGGAGTTTCTGCATCACGATAACTCTTGGGGATGGACAAAAAGTTAGAGGAATGCTCGATTTAGGGGAAGGGATCAACTTGATGCCCTATGCCCTTTACAAACAGTTCAACCTCTGGGAGATGAAACCAATAAGCTTGAGACTTCATATAGCCTACCGATCAGTGCGACATCCTCTAGGAGTAGTCGAGAACGTTTTGTTAGAAGTTGGTACCTTAGTATTCCCCATGGAATTTCTTATATTAGATGTCGGAGAAATTGCAGAATCGATCAAGGAGCACATAATTCTTCTTGGAAGAACTTTCATAGAAACATATCACACCTCGATCGACGTGGGCCAAGGAAAAATGACACTTTCAGTGTTTGACGAACCGGTCACGTTATCACTTAGACATTTAAAGAGTTTCTTCACATTCGATGGAACCCAATTATTCTTATCTCGATTCGGTGGAACAATGCGAGAAAGAATTGTTCGGCATCATACCTTTCGAGTAATGGAACGTCGAGGATGATGATTTTAATACGAAGGGGGTGGTCGACCTATTTGAGATTGACGAGGAACACGTGAGCAAAATGTCTATTCAACTCGTGTTAGAACCTAAAATGGAGTTGAAACCACTTCCAAGCCACCTCAAGTATGTACTTCTCGAAGCCAATGAGAGAAAACCCGTAATAATTTTCGCAGAACTAGCCGATCATGAAGAAAAAGAATTGATCGAGTTACTTAAAAAGTACAAACAAGCAATCTGTTGGAGCATCAGAGACATTAGAGGAATAAGTCCGGTGACGTGTGAATCGAACTTTTAATGAAAAGCTCGTCCGTAAGAGAACGGAGCTATTGTAGGCAATAAGTTCACTCGAGTCGAATCACAAGGAAGACTAATCGGAAACTATTCCGATGTTCGATTTTATGTACGAAGAAATGAAAATAAAAACTAAAATAAAATAAATTAAACACACGATCAAATAAAGTTTGAGGTTTTCTAACATCTACGAGCAATAAAATTAAAAGCTTTAAAACGATTAATAAAACGAAGGTCAAGTGCACCGGAATCGTCTCCACGATCGGGGTTGTCAAMCCCGATGGTTGTAAACGACCCTAAGCACGCTTGACCAATAAACTCAACCAAAGCTCATGTTACTCTAAATATCATGCAATTAAAAACGAGAACTTAAGCATTTAAAACTTGCAAATCACCAAGCATCTCCAACAAAGAAATGAAAGCTTACAAATTTAACGAGAAAAGCCGCGAAGTTTAAATGAGAAATTAAACTACGAATTACAAACTAATCTACATAACATCTAAAGTCTAAAATCTAAGAAACTAAAACAAAAATACAGAAAGTAAAGCAAAGACGAAGAACAAACGAGGAATTGACGAATCGAACTTGCAATCTTCAACTCTTCAACCCGAATTATGCGCATAATTGAAATGGTGGCATGAACCGAGGGTTCTCTACAATATCTGGACCTTTCACCCTCGTCTCAGCCCTTGAAAATGAAGAAAACCACCAGCTTTTATAGATTTTCCGAATCTAATCGCTCAAACTGCCAGAGCATCGACGGTGCATCCGTCGACGCGAGCCAGGCTGCATGCGTCGACCAGGCAGTGCGTCGATCGACGGAGCTAGGATCGACGCAACAGAACATTTACGTCAACGGTGCGTCATTCGACGCGAGCCAAGCTGCACGCGTCGACAGGCAGTGCGTCGATCGACACGAGCCAGGATCGACGCAACAGAACATTTGCGTCGATGGTGCATCGACAGTGCGTCAGTCGACGCGAGCCAGGCTGCGGCACCTAGTGTCAGCATACTCGGACACTGGGTAAACCAGTGTCAGACTGGTACCCAGTGTCAGCACAGCACATTGCTTATCCAATCTTCGTCATCTCGAACTATAACACCAAAATAAAACAAAATTAGATTATTTCATATAAAATAAAGTAAAAACACATTAAACACCAAATGAGACGAAAAACATCAAAAGGAAGAAAAACGATAAAAAGATTAACCTAAACCACGTAAAAGCACACAACACACGATGCAAAAATACACGAAAATCACATACAAATATGTACAAATCAATTCCCCCACACTTAGCTTTTTGCTTGTCCTCAAAAAACTCTAATCTAGACGTAGACAAGAAAAAGCTAATTACCCGATGACTTAATTACTAATGCATCCATATGATTTAAGATGTTAATGCATTAGATCGACTAAAAACTCGACTAAAAGGACGACACGATAACGTTGAGATAAGAGATTTACATTAGCTTCCGAACACCTAAAAGTAACGAGTTGACCTCCATGTACGTCACCCATCCATGCCTCGGCCAAAGTCTATCTCTGCTCAAACCGCCAAATCGTCACCCGACTAGCCCAGTCATCTATACACCTCTTTAACAAAATAATCTAAGAAATAAAAATAAAAATAAGAACTCAACTTGTACAAGGTTTTCTCTTCTTGTACTTATTCTTTCTTTTCCTTTTCTTCTTTTTTTTCTTTTTATTTTATTTTTGTTTTTCTTTTTTTTTAATAATATATTTTTTTTAGTACCTAAAGAGATAAGGTACAAAACGAACATAATTTACATAATTCACAAACGAGAGTTCATTAACTCCAATCTTATGTTGCTAAGTGCAACTGATACTATTTTTCAACTTTGCAAGTGGAGTTTTAACGTCTCCAAAATAAGAATAAAAAAAAAATTACATAAAATCCTATAGAGGGTATCGGAAAACAAGGCTAGTAGAGAGTATTCGACTCTTAAGAATGAAACATGAATAGAACAAGAGACAAGACACTTCATAGATTACTTACACTTCATTCCCCACAATTACACTATTGTTCGAACGGAAGTCTAAATATCCTAACCAAAGCATCTAACCACGTCACTTCGTCAAGGTTCCAATCAATATCAATACACACAACTCAAATCAACCACAAGAAAGCATACAAAAATTTACTAACCAACCAAGGACAAACCCCCCCACACTTAAACCATACAATGTCCACATTGTATAAAATGAAAAATTAAGCAAGGTATGGTAAAAGAAAGAGAAAGAGAGATACGTCCCTAAAATCGTGCTTGTGATAATGAGTCGAGCATCCAAGACCATTCAACGGGCTTCAACGCCGAGAGGAACCTAAAAGGAAAAGAAACAAAAAAAAACACAAAAGCAAATAAAGTTAAAAGACTTGGGTTGCCTCCCAAGAAGCGCTTTATTTAACGTCTTTAGCTTGATGAATTCCACGGTCATTGTCATCCCGGATCCATAAATAGATGTCGGTCGTGCCACACCTTGGTATTCTCCAAGAGCAAGATTGGGTGATGATAATCACCAAGGCGGGCATAAAAAATATGTCCCGAGATGCCGAACACTCCAACTAGCTTCGGAGGTCAGAACCGTGAGTAATCGATCACCTCGAATATATCAAACGACAATTGCAGCATGGGGTGATTGGACACCTTCTTAACTATCTTGTCAACCACCTCAAGATAAAATTTCAATAAAGCTTCGGGTGGATCGAAATACGACTCAATAGTCTCACTCTCCTCCAAAATCAGAATCATAACTCCACCTTCTTCACCAAGAGCCGGGAGGCTCGAATCTCCAACATCCTCCGGGAACTCCAACGGCAAAATCCCTTCTTCGTCCTCCTTAAAGACGTCATCATTTAGCACAATCGGGGCGGCAGTTTCAACCAAATCTCCAATAACCTCTTTACACAACCCTTCTAAACAAATGTTCAAGCTTGATTCCATACACGAAGGAGACAAGGGATAATAATCATAGCTCAGATTATAAGTATGTTGTTCATGAGGAGCATATGGATCATTAAATCTCCAATCGTGATATACATCTGGGATGTGATGACCAAAACTAGGATCGGAAAAATTAGCACAAGAGTCAATATGGGCTAAATTGTAGGAATTTGAAAGCGGGGCCCATTGGTGATTCGAAGGTTCGGATGGGTGAAAGTAGAATGTATCCATGAATCAATCATAAATTTCCTCCCACGATCTCAAGGAGTCGGGCTCCAAATCCAGCAACCATATTCTCGCCCGATCCTTTAGCGTGAAAATAAAAAGTCGCATTTTCACTTGATCTATCGACAGTCCGAAAAGAGGAAACGTCAGGATGATGGTATTATACTCTCGGATGAAGTTCAATGGGTCTTCGCTCGGTAGTCCATGAAATATCGGGAGTTTCTCAAGGTAAAACTCATCAAGATCGTACTCCCGCATTGCAAAGCTCAAAGGAATAGCCAGTCGATACCCGTGCCGATTTGACGTTGGGCAAAACATCTCTTCATTGAAAGGTGGAGCGTCAAAGTCATCATATGGCGAACTCGCTCGATAGTTTGCCATCTTCAATCTAAAATCTCGAGTCTTAAAAAAAATGTGGCTACAAAGCACAACACTAAAAAACCGAGATTAAACGTACCAAAAATTACAAAAACAAAATTCAACAACAAACAAGTAATAATACGAACAAAAGTCAATAAAAGCAAACACCAAAAATCGTGGCCTTTAGCCTTCCCCGGCAACGGCGCTAAAATTTTAATCAAACTTTTTCGCGTTTAAAATAATGAAAAGCTCGTCCCCAAGAGAACGGAGCTATTGTAGGCGATAAGTTGACTCGAGTCGAATCACAAGGAAGACTAATCGGAAACTATTCCGATGTTCGATTTTATGTACGAAGAAACYAAAATAAAAACTAYAKTAAAKTAAACTAAACACACGATCAAATAAAGTTTGAGGTTTTCTAACATCTACGAGCAATAAAATTAAAAGCTTTAAAACGGTTAATAAAACGAAGGTCAAGTGCACCGGAATCGTCTCCACGATCGGGGTTGTCAATCCCGATGGTTCTAAACGACCTTAAGCACGCTTGACTAATAAACTCAACAGAAGCTCATGTTACTCTAAACATCATGCAATTAAAAACGAGAACTTAAGCATTTAAAACCTGCAAATCACTAAGCATCTCCAACAAAGAAATGAAAGCTTACAAAATTAATGAGAAAAGTCACGAAGTTCAAACGAGAAATTAAACTACGAATTACAAACTAATATATCTAACATCTAAAGTCTGAAATCTAAGAAACTAAAACGAAAATACAGAAAGTAAAACAAAGACGAAGAACAAACGAGGAATTGACGACTCGAACTTGAAATCTTCGACTCTTCAACCCGAATTATGCGTGTAATTGAAATAGTGGCATGAACCGAGGGTTCTCTACAATATCTGGACCTTTCGCCCTCGTCTCAGCCCTTGAAAATGAAGAAAACCACCAGCTTTTATAGATTTTTCAAAAATAACAGCTCAAACTGCCGGAGCGTCGACGTGAGCCAGGCTGCACGCGTCGACCAGGCAGTGCGTCAATCGACGGAGCTAGGATCAATGCAACAGAAAATTTACGTCGATGGTGCGTCAGTCGACGCGAGCCAAATTGCACGCGTCGACAGGCAGTGCATCGATCGACGCGAGTCAGGATCGACGCAACAGAACATTTGCATCGACGGTGCATCAGTCGACGCGACCCAGGCTGCGGCAGCTAGTGTCAGCATGACTCGGACACTGGGTAACCCAGTGTCAGACTGGTACCCAGTGTCAGCATAGCACATTGCTTATCCAATCTTCGTCTTCTCGAGCTATAACACCAAAATAAAACAAAATTAGATTATTTCATATAAAATAAAGTAATAACACATTATACACTAAACAAGACGAAAAACATCAAAAGGAAGAAAAACGATAAAAAGATAAACCTAAAACACGTAAAAGCACACAACACACGATGCAAAAATACACGAAATTCACATACAAATATGTACAAATCAACGTGCATGCACTGGATTGAGTTAGAAGAAGTAGGCAAACCAATAAGGTACGGACAAAGACGCTTGAACCCGACGCTTCGGAGGTAGTTAAAAAAGAAATATACAAACTCATCAAAGAAGGAATTATCTACCCCGTGTTCGATAGTGAGTGGGTCAGCCTAGTGCACGTCGTTCCAAAGAAAGGAGGCATAATAATTGTGGAAAATGAGAAGGGAGAGGTTGTTCTAATGCGCTTAACCACCGGGTGGTGCATGTGCATTGATTACCGAATACTTAATGTAGCAACAAGAAAGGATCACTTCCCACTTCCATTCATGGATCAAATGCTCGATAAATTGGCAGGGCATAAATCTTATTGCTTTTTGGACGGCCTTTCAGGCTATTATCAAATAACGATAGCTCCAGAAGATCAGAAGAAGACTACATTCATATGTCCTTTTGGCACGTATACTTACCGGACAATGTCATTCGGATTATGCAACACACAAGCAACATTATAGAGATGCATGTTATCCATCTTCACCGAGTTCATTGAAGACTTCCTCGAAGTCTTCATGGATAAATTTTTGGTATATGGCTCATCTTTATCTCATTTCTTAAATAATTTGTATAAAGTACTTGAAAGATGTGTAGAGTCTTGTTTGACATTGAGTTGGGAGGAATCGAACTTTATGGTAAAAAGTGGGATTGTTCTTGGGCATGTTGTGTCAAGCAAAGGGTTGGAAGTTGATAAAGAAAAAATTGATCTTATTGAAACCCTCCCACCACCAAAAGATTTTAAGGGAATTAAAAGTTTTCTAGGGCACGCGGGATTTTATCGGCGTTTCATAAAAGACTTTTCTAAAACTTGCCGCCCGTTGTGTAAATTGTTAAATAAAGATGTGCCTTCTGAGTTTGATGATAAATGTCTTGATGCTTTTAATGTATTGAAAGAAAATCTCACACAGGCACAGGTTGTAATTGCACCCAATTGGTCACTACCATTTGAAATTATGTGTGACGCGTCTAACGACGTGGTAGGGGCTCTTTTGGGGCAACGAGTCGATAAATTGCTAAGGGTGATTTATTATGCTAGTCTCATGCTAAATAGTGCACAACGTAATTATACCACCACTGAACGTGAATTATTTGATGTAGTGTTTTCATTAGATAAATCTCATTATTATATTGTTGGGTCAAAGTTAATTGTGCACACCGATCATGCAGCCTTGCGCCACTTATTTGTTAAAATCCAAAGTAAACCAAGGTTGATTCGTTGGGTTCTCCTATTGCAACAGTTTGACCTTGAAATCACAGATAGAAAAGGATGTGAAAATGTGGTTGCCGATCATTTATCTCGCATGTTAGTGGATAGCGAGTCTAGCAAACTTGATTATGTCGATGATATTTTTCCCTATGAGGATTCTAATACTGTTAAAAATATTGTCGAGCCTTGGTATGATGATTTTGTCAATTATCTTGCATGCAATATTATCCCTAAACACCTTTCTGCACAAGAAAGAAAGAGATTTTTGTCTAAATGCAGGAGTTTTATTTGGGACGATCCATACCTATATAAACGTTGCAAGGATGGAATCTATCGAAGGTATGTACAGGATGAAGAAAAGATTGACGTGTTGAGGTTTTGTCATGACGAGGGAGGACATTTCAGAAGCCAGAAGACAGCATTCAAAGTCCTCTGATCCGGTTTATATTGGCCCTCACTATTCGCCGACACACACCCTTACTGCAAGACATGCGATAACTATCAAAGATCGGGCTCAATAGGGAAGAAGAAAGAGATGCCATTGGTTCCAAATCATGTAATCGAAATCTTCGATGTGTGGGGCATCGATTTAATGGGACCATTTTCAAATAGTGGAGAGTATGAGTACATCCTTGATGGAGTTGATTATGTGTCGAAATGGGTGGAAGCGATACCTACCCGGAAGGCTAACTTCGAGATCGTTCTCAAGTTGTTACACAAGAATATCTTCAGCCGTTTTGGAGTGTCAAGAGCAATCATAAATGACTGAGGTAGCTATTTCTGTAACCTTGCTTTAGACCGGTTGATGAGAAAATACGGGGTGCGACACAAAGTAGAAACAACCTATCATCCACAAACATCGGGACAATTGGAAACAAGTAATCAAAGAATTAAGGGCATTTTGGAGAAGACAGTAAATCCAAACCATAGAGATTGGGCGATGAAACGCGTTGATGCATTATGGGCATATCGAACGGCCCACAAAACTTTTTTGGGCATGAGTCCTTTTCGATTGGTTTACGAAAAGGCTTTTCATCTTCCGGTTGAGTTAGTACACAAAGCGGAATGGGCAATACAAAAACTGAACATGGTGTAAACAAGGTCGGTGAATTTTGGAAACTAGAAATGAGCGAGTTGGAGGAAATAAGAAACGACTCCTATGAGATGTCGTGGGCAAGTAAACAAAAGATGAAAGATATGTACGACAAAAAGCTTGTTCCAAAAGAATTGGAGGTAGGGAAACTAGCCTTACTATTTAACTCACGTTTCAAACTGTTTCCAGGAAACTCAAGTCGAAATGGAGTGGGTCATACTTGATCACTAATATCCACAAATTTGGGGTTGTCACTTTGTACGACAAGTAAAACGATTCCACGTTCGTCAATGGTCATCGGGTGAAATTATATCATGGGGGAACCATCCCCGAAACCGATCTTGAAGTCATGTTACTGAACGATCCACCTCAAGATTCTTAAAACAAAACGAGGTAACGTCTAGCAAAGGGAATTAAAAGTTGCACTTCTTGGGAGGTAACCCAAGTGTTTTTATTTTCTTTTCATTTATGTACGTATTATTCATATTATAAGTTATTATTGATGCTTTAAGATATTTAGAAAGCTTGAAATCAACCTTCAGCACAGATCATCCGATTGGAGGGATGAAAATAACCGGTCGGATAAAACTTTCTAGACTACAATCCAATCGGACAAGGGTGATGACCAATCGGCCAGGCTGAATACATATCATCCGGTCGGACAAAAATACTATCCGATCGAATATTGCGGTGAGATTAGCTGATTCTGGACACAGATTTGGTAAGAATATTATGCAAGGTAAGTCTGATTTGGTGAGGATTATGCTGAATATTAGCTAATTTTCTATCTTGTTATTTTTGGTACTCAAGGAAAAACTATGAATATCTTGGTTCGAAAAGATACTTAGACTCTCATCCTCTAAGTGTCTTATCCCTATAAAAGCCCATCGTCAGTGTTCTTATTCTTCACAACTATCTTTTTATTTACAAATTCCATGGTTTTGAAATACTCACTGAGAAAACATGAGCGAAAACCCATCCCCCGTTAACTTTGGTTACGGATGGGTGACTAGAAAAAAATAAGAGGATATGGTGGAGAGTTTTGAAACGAAACTGGAGGAGCAACGGGAAAGAATGAACGAGATGAGGGTCGACATCTCCAACTACATCTACGAGGAGATTACACTCATGGAGGACATAACCACCTTCCATAAGTACTTGTCCGAAGCAGACGACAAGATCGTTGAGCTCAAGGCCAAAATAGTCAAGATGGAGGAGGAGATAAAGAACCTTGAAGACTTAGCCTATGGACCTAACCCGCCTGATAGCCCGAATAACGTTATAGGATCTTAGTATCATATTTACCTTTATTTTATGCGATTATGTTCAGGATTTGGGTTATTGTCATTTGGTTGAATTTCTAGTTTAAATAAGAGCAATTATGCTCAAATATCGAATAAATAAAGGATTTGTGCTTGCGCGATTTATTTCTATTTAACAAATCTTTTCGTGAGTTTTGCAGGGACAAGTCAATGTACATACGTTAATTAAAATGCAAAAAAAAATATATATATATATATATATATATATACATAAAAATAAAAAAAATAATAAAAAAATAAAATAAAAATAAAATTTATCGCAGCGAACAGTATCATCTGACTAGATTGAGGGCTAAAACCAATCGGACTAAAGTTACTGGAGAACCATCCTACCGGACAAGAGCACTATCCGATCAGACCAAACACACTTGACTCACATCCGATCGGACAGGACTATAATCCAATCAGGCGACATCACATATTTTATATAAGTCAGTTTTCTTAAACTCAAAAATTTCACACTTCAACTAATTACACTTCTATTTAACAGAGCAAAAGAGCAAAGTCGCTTTCAAAGCAATCTTAATCCCATATTCTTGCAAACAAACATATCCGATTGGAGAATTAATTCAAGAAACTCCATCTGTTCGAAAGAAAAATATCAAGTCCAATTTGTTCCCCTCAAACCTCAACAACACGAATCTGCGATTCGAGATGTAAAACGGCTTGAACTCAAACTCTTAAACTGCTTGGGAATTGATTTGCAAGTATTTTGAAAGAGGAGTGATTGTTGGGAGAATTCAGAGATTGTTATTGGTTGAAAGTTTGTTGCACAGTAGGTGTTCGACGGAATTCCTAAGAGAGTTTTGTGCCCGTATTTTCAAAAATTTTATCAGAATGGATTCTACTTCACGAACGAGGAAAGGAAACAACTCGGGAAGAAGTTGTGGGAATGGAAGGCTTGGCTATGTTCGTTTTAATTGATGAGAGGGAGGTGACGTTGTACAAATACTTGGTTGCAAGAGATGTTTAAGCTCCTCGGCACATTGATACGGACTTATGGGATCGCCAAATCACAATGGGCGATAAAACGACGGAGAAATTCATGGCGGGCATCAAGGCCCTCAACTTGGAAAAATAGGCGGACGTTAAGCAACCCGGCTACCAAACTCTAATGCTGGAGTTCTTCACGACTTACAAGACAGTTGTCGATGGCTCTTTTGATTGCCGACTCCGCAACCGCCCATTTCATACCACAAAGAGAGAACTCAACGCCATCTTCGAAATAAACAGCGACAAACCGGGGGAAAAGTCATTTTAGCATGATGATTACTGATTTGTACATATTTATATGTGATTTTCGTGTGTTTTTGCTTTGCATTTTGTGTGTTTTATCGGGTTTTAGGTTTTTATTCTTCTCGTTTCTCTTCTTTTTAGTAGGTTTCGTTTCTTATCTCATTTTATGTTTTTATCCTTTATTTTATAAGTAATAGTCTAATTATGTTTAATTTTCTCTTTCAGCATCGAGACGACGAAGATTAGACGAGCAATGTGCTGAGCTGACACTGGGTACCAGTCCGACACTGGGTTACCCAGTGTCCGAGTCCTGTCGACACTAGCTGCCGACGCCCGCAACCTGCACCCGCGGCAGTCAACGCACCGTCGATGATTGGTCGACGCACACTTGCAGTTGCGTCAATCCTGCCCCGCGTCGATTGACGCACTACCTGGTAGACGACCGCAACCTGCGCCTGCGTCAGTCGATGCACCGTCAATGCTTGGTCGATGCTCCAGCAGTTTGAGCGGTTATTTTCAAAAAAATCTATATAAACTCGTTGGTTTCTTCATTTTAAAAGGGCTGGAAATTGGGGGGGGAAGGTTCAGAACGTTTCAGATATCCCTCGGTTCTTTCCCCCTTTCGATTCATGCATAGTTCAAGTTTTATAATTCGTTGTTTTCATCATTTCCGTTCGTTCGACGTTCAAGACCGTTTCTTGACGCTGAAGATCGTTGGAATGTCATAGCTTTTCTGGTTCATAAGTTGTACCTAATCTTAGTTGTAATTACTTTATGTTTTAGCTTTGGTTAATGTTAATGTAATTCTTTGGTTTTTAGATTTTGACTTGTTAATGTAGTTCTTTGTATTTTATAGATTTTCTAGTTTGTAGTTTATATCCATTTGCTGCAGTAGTTTAATGGTTAATTCTTGTTAGTTTAGTTATTTAATGCTTAGAATAATTATTCTGTTTCATTCCATTGATGCTTAAGTTTAATTACTTGTTGGAATTATGTTATCAATGTTGTTAATGCTTTTTGGCTAAGTTTATCGTTCTAGTGCCTAGGGTCATTTAGAACCATCGGGATTGACAAACCAGATCGTGGAGATCATTCTAGCGCATTAGAATGTTACTTTTCTCAATCGTTTTTAAGTTTTCCATTTTATTGCTCGTAGATGTTAGAAACCCCCAAACCTTATTTTATCGAGTGTTTAGTTTAGTTTTTATTTTCATTTTTATGTACGTAAAATCAAACACCGAAAAAGTTTCCAATTAGCCTTCCTTGTGATTCGACTCGAGTCAGCTTATTGCCTACAATAGCTCTGTTTTCTTGCGGACGAGCTTTTTATTTTAAAGCGAAAAAGTTCGATTCAAAATTTGGCGTCGTTACCGGGGAAGGCTAAAGGCTATGATTTTTGGTGTTTGCTTTTATTTGTGTGTTTGTGTTTGTATTTGTTGTTGAATTTTGTTTTTGTTTATTTTTATACTTTTTGGTACGTTTAATCTCGATTTTTGAGTGTTGTGCGTTGTAGCCACATTTTTGAAGACTCGAGATTATTTTGATTGAAGATGGCGGATTATCAAGTTAATTCGCCATATGATGATCCTTACGCTCCAACTTTTGATTGTCAAGTCCCTCCATCGTACTATGACCCCTATGCTCCGAGCGAACAAGAATGGGCCCACGCTTTTGACTATCCCGGCCCATGTCCTTCATATTTCTGTAATCCGAGCATGGATTCTTATGCACCGTCTTGTGACTATTATGATCCGGGTTGTTATGATTCTTACCCAAGTGCTGACTCGTATGCTCCACCGTATCAAGATTTCTATTTTTCGAGCTACGATGATTATAATCCACCAAATTCTTATGCATATCCTTCGAGCAGTGATCCCTATGCCACGGTTTCTCAAGATTTGTCCATGTCCCTTTTATCGGAATTGGAATCTTTTATGACCAAGATTTCGGATTGGGATCAACGGATGGATGAACGCATGGATCATTTCGAGATTCAGTTAGAGAAACTTTTCAAACATGAGTACGGGGTTGACCAACCTTGTCATGAAGAGATGCCCATCGTTGATGTGGAAGATTCCATCTTGGTTGTGGACAGTTCAAGCTATGATGAGTTTTTGAGAGACGTGTACAAGGAAATAGAGTTGTGGGGTAACAAGGAGGAGTCGGAGGACGGCATTACTGCTCCTGTGCTTTTTGAGGATTTTGTGCAAGGTTATGTGGGAGAATCACCTTCGGATGAGTTTACTGAATCTCATGACGTGACACCTGACGCTTTGTAAGAACATTAGATGGAGGTGTGTGACGAGATAGTTTAGAAGGAGCCCATTTGCCCTCTTTTAAGCTTAATTCTGACTTTTCATGACTATGAAGGCGTTGAGGCAGTGATCAAGGGAACGACAGAGCATGGTTTGGTTGATAGACATTTCATGTGCTCGAAAGTCTTTCTAAGTATTCCTTTGATCGAGGATCACCCTGTGTGCCCATTATCCTTTGATATGTTCGAGGTGATCGATTACTCGCGGTTCCGACCTCCAAAGCTAGTTGTAGTGTTCTGTATCTCGAGTTGTGCTTTTTGTGCCCGCCTTGGTGATTATCATCGCCAATTCTTGCTCTTGGAGAATACCAAGGCGTGGAACGATCGTCATTTGTTTTTAGACCCGGGATGACATCGAATGGACGCCGTCATACTAAAGACGTTAATCAAGGGCTTCTTGGGAGGCAACCCAAGCCTTTTAGTTTTATATGTTTTTGTTTGCTTTTGTTCTTGTTGTTTCAGGTCCCCTTCAATGTTGAGGCCCATTGGAAAATTTTCGACTCCCGACTCTTCACCACAAGCGCGATTTCAGGGACTTATCTATCTTTCTCTTCCTTTTACCATACCTTGCATAATTTTTCATGTTATACAATGTGGACATTGTATGGTTTAAGTCTGGGGGGGGTTTGTCCTTGGTTTGGTGGTAATTATTCGTATGCTTGCTTGTGGTTGATTTGAGTTGTGTTTATTGATATTGATTGGAACCTTGACAAAGTGACGTGGTTAGATGCTTTGGTTAGGATATTTAGACTTTCGTTCGAATAAATAGTGTAATTGTGGGGAATGAAGTGTAAATAATCTATGAAGTGTTTTGTCCTCTGTTCTATTCTTGTTTCGTTCTTAAGAGTCGAATACTCCCTACTAGCCCCGTTGTCCAATACCCTCTATAGGATTTTATGTAATTTTTATTTTTATTTTGGAGACGTTAAAACTCCACGTGCAAAGTTGAAAAATGTTATCAGTTACACTTAGCAACGTAAGATTGGAGTCAATGAACTCTCGCTGTTGATTGATGTAAATTATGCTCGTTTTGTACCTCATCTTTATGGGTACGAGTTTAAAAAAAAAAGAAAAGAAAAGAAAAAGAAAGAATAAGTACAAGAAGAGAAAACCTTGTACAAGTTGAGTTCTTATTTTTATTTATATTTCTTAGATTGTATTGTTAAAGAGGTGTATAGATGGCTGGGCTAGTCGGGTGACGACTTGGCGGTTTGATCAGGGATAGACTTTGGCCGAGGCATGGATGGGTGACGTACATGGAGGTCAACTCATTACTTTTAGGTGTTCGGAAGCTATTCTAAGTCTCTTATCTCAACGTTATCGTGTTGTCCTTTTAGTTAAGTTTTTAGTCGATCTAATGCATTAACTTCTTGAATCATATGGATGCATTAGTAATAGAGTCATCGGGTAATTAGCTTTTCCTTGTCTACATCTAGGTTAGATTTTGCTTGAGGACAAGCAAAATGCTAAGTGTGGGGGAGTGGATTTGTACATATTTGTATGTGATTTTCGTGTGTTTTTGCTTAGCGTTTTGTATGTTTTATCGGGTTTTAGGTTTTTATTCTTCTCGTTTCTCTTCTTTTTAGTATTTTTCGTTTCTTATCTCATTTTATGTTCTTCTCCTTTATTTTATAAGTAATACTCTAATTAAGTTTAATTTTCTCTTTCAGCATCGAGACGACGAAGATTGGACGAGCAATGTGCTGAGCTGACACTGGGTACCAGTCCGACACTGGGTTACCCAGTGTCCGAGTCCTGCCAACACTAGCTGCCGACGCCCGCAACCTGCGCCCGCGTCAGTCGACGCACCGTCAACGCTTGGTCGACGCACACTTGCATGTATAATTATTCTATTTCATTCCATTGATGCTTGAATTTAATTGCTTGTTGGAATTATGTTATCAATGTTGTTAATGCTTTTCGGCTAAGTTTATCATTCTAGTGCCTAGGGTCATTTAGAACCATCGGGATTGACAACCCCGATCGTGGAGTTGATTCTGGCTCACTAGAACGTTACTTTTCTCAATCGTTTTTAAGTTTTCCATTTTATTGCTCGTAGATGTTAGAAACCCCCAAACCTTATTTAATCCAGTGTTTAGCTTAGTTTTTATTTTCATTTTTATGTACGTAAAATCAAACACCGAAAAAGTTTCCAATTAGTCTTCCTTGTGATTCGACTCGAGTCAGCTTATTGCTACAATAGCTCTGTTTTCTTGCGGACGAGCTTTTTATTTTAAAGCAAAAAAGTTCGATTCAAAATTTGGCGCCGTTGCCAGGGAAGGCTAAAGGCTATGATTTTTGGTGTTTGCTTTTATTGTGTGTTTGTGTTTGTATTTGTTGTTGGATTTTGTTTTTGTTTATTTTTATACTTTTTGGTACGTTTAATCTCGATTTTTGAGTGTTGTGCGTTGTAGCCACATTTTTGAAGACTCAAGATTATTTTGATTGAAGATAGGGGATTATCAAGTTAATTCGCCATATGATGATCCTTACGCTCCAACTTTTGATTGTCAAGTCCCTCCATCGTAATATGACCCCTATGCTCCAAGCGGTCAAGAATGGGCCCATGCTTTTGACTATCCCGGTCCATGTCCTTCATATTGCTGTAATACGAGCATGGATTCTTATGCACCATCTTGTGACTATTATGATCCGGGTTCTTACGATTCTTAACCAAGTGCTGACTCGTATGCTCTACCATATCAAGATTTCTATTTTTTGAGCTATGATGATTATAATCCACCCAATTCTGATGCATATCCTTCGAGCAGTGATCCCTACGCCACGGTTTCTCAAGATTTGTCCATGTCCCTTTTATCGGAATTGGAATCTTTTATGACCAAGATTTCGGATTGGGATCAACGGATGGATGAACGCATGGATCATTTCGAGATTCAATAGAGCAACTTTTCAAACATGCGTACGGGGTTAACAAACCTTGTCATGAAGAGATGCCCATCATTGATGTGGAAGATTCTATCTTGGTTGAGGACAGTTCAAGCTATGATGAGTTTTTGAGAGACGTGTACAAGGAAGTAGAGTTGTTGGGTAACAAGGAGGAGTCGGAGGACGGCATTACTGCTCCTGTGCTATTTGAGGATTTTGTGCAAGGTTATGTGGGAGAATCACCTTCGGATGAGTTTACTGAATCTCATGACGTGACACTTGACGCTTTGTACAAACATTAGATGGAGGTGTTTGACGAGATAGTTGAGAAGGAGCCCATTTGCCCTCTTTTAAGCCCAATTCTGACTTTTCATGACTATGAGGGCGTTGAGGTAGTGATCAAGGGAACAACAGAGCATGGTTTGGTTGATAGACGTTTCAAGTGCTCGAAAGTCTTTCTAAGTATTCCTTTGATTGAGGATCACCCCGTGTGCCCATTATCCTTTGATATATTCGAGGTGATCGATTACTCGCGGTTCCGACCTCCAAAGCTAGTTGTAGTGTTCTGTATCTCGAGTTGTGCTTTTTGTGCCCGCATTGGTGATTATCATCGTCAATTATTGCACTTGGAGAATACCAAGGCGTGGCACGATCGTCATTTATTTTTAGACCCGGGATGACATCGAATGGACGCCATCAAGCTAAAGACGTTAATCAAGGGCTTCTTGGGAGGCAACCAAGCCTTTTAATTTTATATGTTTTTGTGTGCTTTTGTTCTTGTTGTTTCAGGTCCCCTTCAATGTTGAGGCCCGTTGGAAATTTTTTGACTCCCGACTCTTCACCACAAACGCGATTTCAGTGACTTATCTATCTTTCTCTTCCTTTTACCATACCTTGCATAATTTTTCATGTTATACAATGTGGACATTGTATGGTTTAAGTGTGGGGGGGTTTGTCCTTGGTTTGGTGGTAATTATTCGTATTCTTGCTTGTGGTTGATTTGAGTTGTGTGTATTGATATTGATTGGAACCTTGACGAAGTGACGTGGTTAGATGCTTTGGTTAGGATATTTAGGCTTTCGTTCGAATAAATAGTGTAATTGTGGGGATTGAAGTGTAAATAATCTATGAAGTGTTTTGTCCTCTGTTCTATTCTTGTTTCGTTCTTAAGAGTCGAATACTCCCTACTAGACCCGTTGTCCAATACCCTCTATAGGATTTTATGTAATTTTTATTTTTATTTTGGAGACGTTAAAACTCCACGTGCAAAGTTGAATAATGTTATCAGTTGCACTTAGAAACGTAAGATTGGATTCAATTAACTCTCGCTGTTAATTGATGTAAATTATGCTCGTTTTGTACCTCATCTTTATGGGTACGAATTAAGAAAAAAAGAAAAGAAAAGAAAAGGAAAGAATAAGTACAAGAAGAGAAAACCTTGTACAAGTTGAGTTCTTATTTTTATTTTTATTTCTTAGATTGTATTGTTAAAGAGGTGTATAGATGGCTGGGCTAGTCGGGTGACGACTTGGCGGTTTGAACAGGGATAGACTTTGGCCGAGGCATGGATGGGTGACGTACATAGAGGTCAACTCATTACTTTTAGGTGTTCGGAAGCTAGTCTAAGTCTCTTATCTCAACGTTATTGTGTTGTCCTTTTAGATGAGTTTTTAGTCGATCTAATGCATTAACTTCTTGAATCATATGGATGTATTAGTAATTAAGTCATCGGGTAATTAGCTTTTTCATGTCTACATCTAGATTAGATTTTGCTTGAGGACAAGCAAAAAGCTAAGTGTGGGGGAGTTGATTTGTACATATTTGTATGTGATTTTCGTGTGTTTTTGCTTTGCGTTTTGTGTGTTTTGTCGGGTTTTAGGTTTTTATTCTTCTCGTTTCTCTTCTTTTTAGTATTTTTTGTTTCATATCTCATTTTATGTTCTTCTCCTTTATTTTATAAGTAATAGTCTAATTATGTTTAATTTTCTCTTTTAGCATTGAGACGACGAAGATTGGACGAGCAATGTGCTGAGCTGACACTGGGTACCAGTCCGACACTGGGTTACCCAGTGTCCGAGTTCTGCCAACACTAGCTGCCGACGCCCGCAACCTGCGCCCGCGTCAGTCGACGTACCGTCGACGCTTGGTCGACGCACACTTGCAGTTATAATTATTATGTTTCATTCTATTGGTGCTTGAGTTTAATTGCTTGTTGGAATTATGTTATCAATGTTGTTAATGCTTTTCGGCTAAGTTTATCGTTCTAGTGCCTAGGGTCATTTAGAACCATCGGGATTGACAACCCCGATCGTGGAGATGATTCTGGTGCATTAGAACGTTACTTTTCTCAATCATTTTTAAGTTTTCCATTTTATTGCTCGTAGATTTTAGAAACCCCCAAACCTTATTTGATCGAGTGTTTTGTTTAGTTTTTATTTTCATTTTTATGTACGTAAAATTAAACACCGGAAAAGTTTCCAATTAGTCTTCCTTGTGATTCGAGTCGAGTCAGCTTATCGCCTACAATAGCTCTGTTCTCTTGCGGACGAGCTTTTTATTTTAAAGCGAAAAGTTCAATTCAATTACGACAGGAAGGTTTGGTGGGAGAAACTTTCGGGAGCACCACCAGAGCCCGGGTGCCATTTTAATTCCACTTCATTATGTTCGAATTCCATGTACTTGACGTATAAGTTTTTCATGCAAGTGTTTTTTGGGAAGGAGGACATGGCACGGATCTCGTCGTCCGAATTGCAAGCCTTGTGGATCGTGCACCACCGGGGTGACGCGAAACTCTATCCACTTTTGAATGGCATGATAGAGAACATTCAACAAATGAATGATAGGAAGACGGTGAAGCTCACCTTGGGCACGTTCGTCACCGAGCTTGCACGACACCACGGATGCAACCCTTACGATGATGATATTATCTATCTGAGTGTGGCAATGCTGGTTGAAAGTTGAACTTTCAACAGTTAGAACATTTCCATCCCGACCTTCATGATGGGCTCAGAAAAGAAAAGGGACCAAGCAGTCGAGGACACTGACGACGACGAGGATGATGACGATGATGATGACGAGGATAACAAAGAGAATGAGTACAACGACGAGGAGGACAGAGATGATGGAAACATGGGTTTCCAAGGATACACGCACCGAGACTATGGGGAAGGTCTCGAGTATGGTGGCTATAGTTGTAACTACAGTGGTGGTTACGGGGAAGTTCATACGGAGATGGGCCGAGTAATCACCAGTATTACTCGGATTCGCAATGGAGGCAGTATCAGGATTTCCAAGCGAGCTTGATGGATCAAATGAGGCAAATGAGCCTCAGTCAAGAAGAGTACGCTCGGGACGCTCGCCAGGATGCGTGGGAGGCACGAGAGGAAGTCAGGACATTTCGTGGTTCCCTGGAGAGATTGGACGCTAACATGGCAACAAAGAACCAATATCTCGCCAGGTTGAACGACAACATCGAAACCAACCACAGATACCTCGTCTCTATTGATGAACGCTTGATGAGGATTGATCATCGCTACTCACCACCACCTCTGGACGACATGGACCAGTAGGCAGGCCCGTGCCCCAATTTATATTATTACTATCCAAACTTATCTTTTCTTTAATTTCTCATTTGTGTTGGGTGCGTAGGTGTCTGTATTAAATAATTGATTCGAATTTTTGCATGTTTGAACTGTCCCTACCCCGTTATTACCTATTTTGGTCAGCAACTAGGAGATTGCTAATTTCTTTTGCAGGGGGGTGGGGGTGAAATCGGTCGAAATTCAACCGAAAAAGGTATCATCCGGTCGGATGGACAACAATATCCGACCAAACAAAACCTACTGCCCTGTTATCCGATCGGACAAGAACATTCACCGGTCGGACATGTCAATTACACCTCATCCGATCGGATGGATGCTATATCCGACCGGATGGACCGGCATGCATGCATAATTCAAATCATTTTTATSATTTTATTTATTTTTTGTCATTTCATTGAGTAACTACATATGAATTAACCAATTGCTTATGTCAGCTTTAGTTGAGATTGTTCCCGTGCTTATTTGTGTTTGTACTGGCTTGCCTGTCGAAATCATGAATGGTGTGATCCATCGTTGGAGTCGTTTGAGCTTGTTTAGTGCAAAAATTTTCAAAACCTATTTATACTTAAAATAACACTTAGTCGTTAGTAATTTTGCGAATCTTTTGGAACTTGATCACCTTGCTTTCAAAGTTTGAATAAAACCCTTGTAAGAAGCCTTGTGTCTTTATCAACATTACATGCTATGATTCGATAGGTACTTTGAGAAGTATCTAAAAGTCGCATGTGTACATTTGGTTTTGAAAATGACGATAGGCACATATAAAACCCGATTCCAGCTAATAAATTCCTAATAAGCCCCTTTGAGCCTTTATTCTGTCTCTTGTTAGCCATGAGTATCATTATAGATCTTATTTCATTTAAGTTTGTGAGATGAGAGTTTATTTATTATTGGTCTATTGAGATTGACGATTTCAGGGTGGGAATTAGTAGAGTTGATTATAATTAAAAAAAAAAAAAAGGGGGGTGGGGGTGGGGGTGGGGGGGGGGAGAAAAAGAAAAAAAAAGAGAAGAAGAGGAAAGTAAGGGTGCTTAAGTTCTTAAAGAGCATCGAGATGTTAAGAGTAAAGTCTATTTATAAAGGCAAGTATTCGGGTATTGGGGTTAGAAATAGCTTTAGTTATAAAAGGTTAAAAATAATGGTACATGGTTGTTTTGGGAGGAATGAGAAGCAAAATATGCTCCATGCTTAAAAATGTTTTATTGAGTGAGTTATTGATTGCGTTTGTTCGCAAGTTAGCTACACATTCTTATATATGACATACCTTACCAGAGAGCCTACATTACAACCCTAAAAAGTCATAATCTGATTCTTGACTGAATATGCACACATATGCGATGTATGAGTCTTTGATCTTCACGAGTCGTTGGATGCATGTTTATGTTGACTCGAGAGTATACACTTACCAAATGAAAAATACGATCAAATGAGTGCACCATCATATATATTTCTCTTTTGAGAGGACGCATTCTTTTGATTTCAAGGTGAAAAGGTAACAAGAGCTTAGCTCGAGAGTTTTCAACAAAAGTGTTTATATTTGAAAAACTAAAGTTATATGCACAACATGACTCTTTGATCTAACTACTTTCGTTCTTTCTTGATTTTGATTCTTTCATTTGTACGAGGATGAACAAACCAATAAAGCACGGGGTGGTTGATTCGTACGTTTTTGTTACACTTTTGTACATATTCCGAGTCATGTTTGAGTCATTTAACTGTCTTCTTAGGTCAATAATAAGTTATTTTGCATGATTTTACATTATTTGTCCTTTTGCTTAGCTTTCTGACTCTCTAATTAATAATTGGCCATTTGAGCCATTTTGCTTGTTTTTCTCTTTCAGCTTAATCACTAGACAAAACCCGGGAGATGAAGACGAAGAATCAGCGCTAGAAGTAGACAAAAGAACAACTATCCGATCGGATGAGCTCAATAACCGATCGGATTAACTTTCAAAACACTCACCGATCGGATAAGTGCAATGTCCAACCGGACAAGAGGACAGAAGCTTTCATCCGATCGGACTCGTACGTTACAAATGTAGATTTTCGGGATTCTTCAGTTACGAAATGGTTTTGAGCTTTTAAAACACAGAGATTCTCAGAGAATATCTATCCTTTCACCCCTAAGACTGGATCATATACATTGGAAGAGAGAATTGACAACTTTCTCAACCTTTGACTTATAGCCTTTACGACAATTTTATTTAGAAGTTCGATTGGTTCGTGATAACCGCTGGAGACGGAGGTTCATGACAAACTTCCCGGATTCAGCGAGGTTCATTTCATTTCCCGAAATAGTTGGATTTGGCAAAGATTCATCATAGTATCGTGATTGAGTTTTCTCATGATATAGTAAACTCTAAACTTTTATCTCGTTAATTAGTTTTGTGATTCATGGCTATCATGTAGGGATATTTTTTATGAGTCGTTTATGATTGAGTTTTTGTGAACGATTTGGTGCCGGATTGTTTTATGATAATTCAGTAATTCGTATCATTCCAATTTGGATAATTAGTGTGGTTTGTTTTAATTAGAATTACGTTTGGATAATGTTTTGTGAATGCATATGTATTGTTTAATGAACTGTTTGAGTGAGATTTGGTGGAACGGTCTTTGGATCAAGTAATAATAATTTTTGTTGAGTGTGTGAATCTATTAAACTACACTTGGGAAGAGGTTGACGCCCTCGAAGCAAGATAGGTTCATCGAGTTTTCTTAAATCAAGTTCTTCTAAAATTTTCGGAACAAAAACCCCCTTTGATCACGTGTTTAGAAATAGTACTTGTGTTTTGATTATAATAAACATTGTTGACTCCGTATTTCCACTCCTCGACAGAATCGACCCGGTTTAACTTGCCAATCTACGAGTGACCCCGTTCTCCTGCGGGCAAATTAACTTATTTTCAAACATAGACGTGCATGGTTTAAATTGGATTTTAATTTTACAACACAAAAGTTTTGATCAACAAGCAAGCCATTGGTTGGAGTATCTAAGACATTAAAGGAATAAGCCCGGTCACATGCATGCACCAGATCGAGTTAAAAGAAGGAGCAAAACCGATAAGAGATGGACAGAGACGTTTGAACCCTACACTCAAGGAGGTAGTCAAGAAAGAAATTTTCAAGCTCAAAGACGAGGGAATCATCTACCCCGTGGAGGATAGTGAATGGGTTAGTCCAGTGCACGTCGTTCCAAAGAAAGGAGGCATTACAATTGTCGAAAATGATAAAGGGGAGATCGTTCCAACACGCCTAACCACCGAGTGGTACATGTGCATTGATTACTGAAAACTCAATGTTAATACGAGGAAGGACCATTTTCCACTACCATTCATAGACCAGCTACTCGACAAGGTAGCGGGACACGAGTATTATTGCTTTTTGGATGGCCTCTCCGGATATTATCGAACAGTGATAGCTCCATAGGATCATAAGAAGACGATATTCACGTGCCATTTTGGCAGATTAGCCTACCGGAGGATGCCATTCGGTTTGTACAACGCACCAGCGACTTTCGAAAGATGCATGCTCTCCATCTTCACTGAGTTCATTGACAACTTCCTCAAAGTCTTCATGGACGGTTTTTTGATATATGGCTCTTCCTTTTCTATTTGCTTAAATAATTTGTCTAAAGTGCTTGAGCTATGCGTTGAGTCTTGCCTAACTTTGAGTTGGGAAAAATTGAATTTTATTGTGAAAAGTGGGATTGTACTTGGTCATGTGGCATCGAGTAAGAGGCTGGAAGTCGATAAAGCTAAGATAAATGTTATTAAAACCCTTATTCCCCCTAGAGATGTAAAAGGGTTTAGAAGCTTTCTGGGACATGCGGGCTTTTATCGGCATTTTATAAAAGATTTTTCCAAAATTTGTCGCCCATTGTGTAATTTGTTGAGTAAAGATGTGACTTATGAGTTTGATGATGAATGTCTTGATGCTTTTAATGTCTTGAAAGAGAAACTTACACATGAACCTATTGTTGTTTCACCTAATTGGTCCCTTCCGTTTGAAATTATGTGTGATACGTCGAACGACGTGGTGGGGGCTGTTTTAGGGAAACATGTTGATAAGTTGATAAGGGTCATCTATTATGCTAGATTCATGTTAAATAACTCCCAACGCAATTATACTACTACTGAACGTGAACTGTTTGCCGTTGTGTTTTCATTAGATAAGTTCCGATCTTATATTGTTGGTTCTAAAGTAATTGGGTATACTGATCATGCGATTTTACGCCACTTATTTGCAAAAATCCAAAGTAGTTTCGACTTGGTCAACATGGTCATTGGGGGTCTCATCTTAATCACTCCCGTCTTAAATGTTTGGCAGCTCATGATTTTCTAATGTGTCTACTACCATTGCAATATAAATGAAGTTTTGCAGTAAACAACATGCCATGATGATGCAATCTTGTGTTTTAATACTCCAAAAAATTGCCCATCTTATCTTTCGTACTCCAAAATAACGTTCGATTATATTACGGGCCTTAGCATGTCGTAAGTTGAATAGTTCTCTAGAATTCCGAGGACCCAAAGCCCCAGAGGACTATTCATCTAAGTGATATCTAACCCTTTGATACGGTGCTAGAAATTCAGGGCCATTCGTGTAACCATAGTCACACAATTAATAATTTCCTGTAATTGAAAAGAATAGGGACAGTTCACCACTTTATTTTTATTAATTTAATATACTTTTTCATAAAATATTCATATATGTGAATTAAGTTGATTATGAGTAGTTGTGTAAATAGAAAATTAAAATATATTTTTTTATAAATGATGTTTAACAGTAGGTATTCTTAACCCATTAGGCCTAGTGACAGGATCACACAAGACACAACTATCGGCTGCTGAACCCTCCAACCACTAAGTACGTAGGTGTAGTTCATGTCTCGATCACACACGCCTAGTACAATAACAGTTACTTCACCTTTTCGGTTCCTATATTTTGACTTCTGGTTTAATGGGGCACGGACGTTAATGTAGTTCCTATCTAAGGCACCTAGACAACCCTACGGAACGAGACAGAATAAAGAAAAAAATAACCTCATAATTAAGTTAAGATATTGTAGAGTATATATTTTTGTTATATGTTCAATGCTTAGTATGATACCTTGGTCCATTTCCATGTATTGTTGGTACTAATTTCATTAACAAGAGTAGGTTCAGCTGCTGGAATGGTGTGTAATCGGAGAACAGCATCAAGGACTATATTAAAGTGTTTGCTTAAAGTTTGTCCTGACCGCTGAAATCTCCACTTAACTACATGGATTTCTTTGTGGTTCACCAACACAGACAAGAATAATACAACTTGCTCATTTATTTGTACATTTCTAGAATTTTTTAAACCTCTTACATTTCAAGAGATAACATAACCTACCAAATGCATTTCTATCCATCTATAGGTTATCAATGCAATTTGTATCACTCAAGTTTGTTAGTGTGTGCATGTTACTCATCTGATTGGGGATTTTTTCAGCCATTCTATAATGAACAGACAATCGACGAGTTCAACGTCACCGAGCAAGAGGTGTCAAGAAGTGAGTGATGTAAAAATACACTAGCAAAAGGAATGTCCTAATCATATTCATAACCTCCTTTATGATAACGACAATCATATTGAGCATGTGCGTATTCACACTTGTCGTGCAATTCGACCAACAACCAAGATATGATCGATCGATCAACTTGTTCGGTTGGAAATGTGAAGCGACGAGGAGCCATGATTTTACCGAGGGGGCAGGGGGTGAATCTCGATGTCGTGGAACCACGAGGGTCGGTTGTCGATTGTTAAGTAGGCGTTTTCTATTTTTTTTCTTCCGATAATTTAAATAAAAAATCGAGAAAATAGAAAATTAGTAAAAAAAAATAGAAACAAATCCCATAATATTAAGAACGGGGCAGGGAGGGGTACGTCTCGTTGTCCTGGACCTAGGAGGGTCGGTTGTCGATCTTTAGGTACGTGTTCTCTATTATTTTTTTGATTTTAAATAAAAAATAGAAAAATAATAGAAAAAATAGAAAATTAGTATAAAAATAGAAACAAATCCCATCATATTAAGAACGGGGCAGGGAGGGGTGCGTCTCGGTGTCCCGGAATAACGAGGGTCAATTGTCGATCGTTAGATACGTGTTTTCTATTATTTTAGGATTTTTTCAAAAAAAATTTATTGGAAAAACCGAGGGAGGTGTTTCCCCTCGGAAAAAACCGAGGGCCCCGCCCTCCCCTCAGTTCAAAGAGAAATAGTTCCCCTCGTTTTTATTAAATTAAGAGAAATAAAAAAAATAGAAAAATCGTAAAACTGAAACAAATCCTATCATCTCAGGCATCGATCAAAAAATATGATCGAGCATGTGCGTATTCACACTTGTCGTGCAATTCGACCAACGACCAAGACACGATCGATCGATCAACTTGTTCGTTGGAAATGCGAAGCGACGAGGAACCATGATTTTGCCGAGGGGGCGGGGGTGAATCTCGATGTCGTGGAACCACGAGGGTCGGTTGTCGATTGTTAAGTAGGCGTTTTCTATTTTTTTTCCGATATTTAAATAAAAATTCGAGAAAATAGAAAATTAGTAAAAAAAAATAGAAACAAATCCCATAATATTAAGAACGGGGCAGAGAGGGGTGCGTCTCGTTGTCCTGGAACTAGGAGGGTCGGTTGTCGAAAGTTAGGTACGTGTTCTCTATTTTTTTTCTCCATTTTAAATAAAAAAAGAATAAAATTCGAAAAAAATAGAAAATTACTACAAATATAGAAACAAATCCCATCATATTAAGAACGGGGCGGGGAGGGGTGCGTCTCAGGGTCCTGGAACCACGAGCGTCGATTGTCGATCGTTAGATACGTGTTTTCTATTATTTTGAGATTTTTTAAAAAATTATTAATTAGAAAGACTGAGGGAGGTGTTTCCCCTCGGAATAAACCGAGGGGCACCGCCCTCCCCTCAGTTTTTTCTGAGGGAAAATAT
>BMAC01000858.1:37468-57013 GCA_014905375.1 Phtheirospermum japonicum
TATCATCTCAGGCATGTGGGGTGGTTTTGACCCAATTTCGATCGAAAATTATGATCGAGCATGTGCGTATTCACACTTGTCGTGCAATTCGACCATCAACCAAGATACGAACGATCGATCAACTTGTTCAGTTGGAAATGCGAAGCGACGAGGAGCCATGATTTTGCCGAGGGGGCGGTGGGTGCATCTCGATGTCGTAGAACCACGAGGGTCGGTTGTCCATTGTTAAGTAGGCATTTTCTATTTTTTTCCCGATATTTAAATCAAAAATCGAGAAAATAGAAAATTAGTAAAAAAAATAGAAACAAATCCCATAATATTAAGAACGGGGTAGGGAGGGGTGTGCCTCGGTGTCCTTGAACCAGGAGGGTCGATTTTCGATCTTTAGGTACGTGTTCTCTATTTTTTTCCGATTTTAAATAAAAAGAAGAAAAAAATCAAAAAAATAGAAAATTAGTATAAAAATAGAAACAAATCCCATCATATTAAGAACGGGGCGGGGAAGGGTACGTCTCGGTGTCCCGGAACCATGAGGGTTGATTGTCGATCGTTAGATACGTGTTTTCTATTATTTTTGGATTTTTTTTCATTTTTTTAATTTTAAAAACCGAGGGAGGTGTTTCCCCTCGGAAAAAACCGAGGTACCCGCCCTCCCCACAGTTTTTTCCGAGTGGAAATAGTTCAACTCGGTTTTATTAAATTAATAAAAATAGAAAATGGAAATCATAATACTGAAACAAATTCTATAATCTCTAGCATGTGGGGTGGTTTTGACCCAATTTGATCGAGAATTATGATCGAGCATGTGCGTATTCACACTTGTCGTGCAATTCGACCAATGACCAAGATATGATCGACCGATCAACTTGTTTGGGTGGAAATGCGAAGCGACGAGGAGCCATGATTTTGCCGAGGGAGAGGGGGATGCATCTCGATGTCGTGGAACCACGAGGGTCGGTTGTCGATTGTTAAGTAGGCGTTTTCTATTTTTTTTTAAATAAAACTGAGAAAATAGAAAATTAGTTAAAAAAATAGAAAAAAAATCTCACAATATTAAGAATGGAGCAGGGAGGGGTGCGTCATGGTGTCCAGGAACCAGAAGGGTCGATTGTCAATCTTTAGGTACGTGTTCTCTATTTTTTCTGATTTTAAATAAAAAATAGAAAAAAAATCGAAAAAAGAGAAAATTAGTATAAAAATAGAAACAAATCCAATCATATTAAGAACGGGGCGGGGAGGGGTGCGTCTCGGTTTCCCGGATCCACGAGGGTCAATTGTCGATCGTTAGATACGTGTTTTCTATTATTTTTGGAATTTTTCAATATTTTTTAATTGGAAAAACTGAGTGAGGTGTTTCCCCTCGGAAAAAACAGAGTTCCCCGCCCTCATCTCAGTTTTTTCCGAGGATAAATAGTGCCCCTCGGTTTTATTAAATTAGAAATTATAATAATAATAATAATAAATCATAAAACCTAAAAAAATCAAGATATGATCGATCGATCAACTTGTTCGGTTGGAAATGCGAAGCGACGAGGAGCCATGATTTTTCCGAGGGCGCGGGGGGTGCATCTCGATGTCTTGGAACCACGAGGGTCGGTTTTCGATTGTTAAGTAGGGGTTTTCTATTTTTTTTTTAAATAAAAAAACGAGAAAATAGAAAATTAGTAAAAAAAAATAGAAATAAATCCCATCATATTAAGAACGTGGCGGGGAGGGGTGCGTCTCGGTGTCCCAGAACCACGAGGGTCGATTGTCGAACGTTAGATACTTGTTTTAAATTATTTTAGGATTTTTTTAAAAAAAATTATTGGAAAAACCGAGTGAGGTGTTTCCCCTCGGAAAAAAACTGAGGGCCCCGCCCTCCCCTCAATTTTTTCCGAGGGTAAATAGTGCCCCTCGGCTTTATTAAATTAAAAAAAATAAAAAAATAGAAAAATCGTAAAACTGAAACAAATCCTATTATCTCAGGCATGTGGGGTGGTTTTGACCCAATTTCGATCGAAAAAAATGATCGAGCATGTGCGTATTCACACTTGTCGTGCAATTCGACCAACAACCAAGATATGATCGATCAATCAACTTGTTCGGTAGGAAATGCGAAGCAACGAGGAGCCATGATATTACCTAGGGGGCGAGGTGTGAATCTCGATGTCGTGGAACCACGAGGGTCGGTTGTCGATTGTTAAGTAGGCGTTTTCTATTTTTTTCCCGATATTTAAATAAAAAATCGAGAAAATAGAGAATTAGTAAAAAGAATAGAAACAAATCCCATAATATTAAGAACGGGGCAGGGAGGGGTGAGTCTCGGTGTCCTTGAAGCAGGAGGGTCGATTGTCGATCTTTAGGTTCGTGTTCTCTATTTTTTTCCGATTTTAAATAAAAAATCAAAAAAAAATCGAAAAAATAGAAAATTAGTATAAAAATAGAAACAAATCCCATCATATTAAGAACGGGGCAGGGAGGGGTGCGTCTCGGTGTCCCGGAACCATGAGGGTCGATTGTCGATCGTTAGGTACGTGTTTTCTATTATTTTTTGATTTTTTTCATTTTTTTAATTGGAAAGATCGAGGGAGGTGTTTCCCCTCGGAAAAAACCGAGGTCCCCGCCCTCCCCAAAGATTTTTCCGAGGGAAAATAGTGCAACTCGGTTTTATTAAATTAATAAAAATAGAAAATGGAAAAATCATAAAACTGAAACAAATTCTATAATCTCAGGCATGTGGGGTGGTTTTGACCCAAATTGGATCGAAAAATATGATTGAGCATGTGCGTATTCACACTTGTCGTGCAATTCGACCAACGACCGAGATACAATCGATAAATCAACTTTTTCGGTTTGAAATGCCAAGCGACGAGGAGCCATGATTTTTATAAGGGGGCGGGGTGTGCATCTCGATGTCGTGGAACCATGGGGGTTGGTTGTCAATTGTTAAGTAGGCGTTTTCTTTTTTTTCTTTTTCCGATTTTTAAATAAAAGATTGAGAAAATAGAAAATTAGTAAAAAAAATAGAAACAAATCCCATAATATTAAAAATGGGGCAGGGAGGGGTGTGTCTCATTGTACTGGAACCAGGAGGGTCGATTGTCGATCTTTATGTAAGTGTTCTCTATTTTTATCCCGATTTTAAATAAAAATAGAAAAAAAATCAAATTAGTATAAAAATAGAAACAAATCCCATCATATTAAGAACGGGTCGAGGTGGGGTGCGTCTCTGTTACCCAAAACCACGAGAGTCGATTATCGATAGTTAGATACGAGTTTTCTATTATTTTTGTATTTTTTCAATTTATTTTAATTGGAAAAACCGAGGGAGGTGTTTCCCTTCGGAAAAAATCGAGGTCCCCGCCCTCCCCTCAGTTTTCTCCGAGAAGAAATACTGTCACTTGGTTTTATTAAATTAAAAGAAAATAGAAAATAAAAAAAATCATAAAACTGAAACAAATCCTATAATCTAGGGCATGTGGGGTGGTTTTGACCCAATTTGGATCGAAAAATATGATCGAGCATGTGCGTATTCACACTTGTCGTGCAATTCGACCAACGACCAAGATACGATCGATCGATCAACTTGTTCTGTTGGAAATGCAAAGCGACGAGGAGCCATGATTTTGCCGAGGGAGCGTAGGGTGCATCTCGATGTCGTGGAACAATGAGGGGCAGTTGTCGATTGTTAAGTAGGCGTTTTCTATTTTTTTTTTCGATCTTTAAATTGAAAATCGAGAAAATAGAGAATTAGTAAGAAAAAAAAAGAAAAAAATCCCATAATATTAAGAACGGGGCAGGGAGGGGTGCATCTTGGTGTCCTAGAACTAGGAGGTTCATTTGTCAATCTTTAGGTACGTGTCCTCTATTTTTTCCGATTTTAAATAAAAAATAGAAAAAAATCGAAAAAATAGATAATTAGTATAAAAATAGAAACAAATCTCATCATATTAAGAACGGGGCGGGGAGGGGTGCATCTCGGTGTCCCGAGACCATGAGGGTCAATTGTCGATCGTTAGATACGTGTTTTCTATTATTTTTGGATTTTTTTTTAATCTTTTTTAATTGGAAAAACCGAGGGAGGTGTTTCCCCTCGGAAAAAATCGAGGACCCCATCCTCCCCACAGTGTTTTCCGAGGGGAAATAGTGCAACTCGATTTTATTAAACTAATAAAAATAGAAAATGGAAAAATCATAAAATCGAAACAAATCCTATAATCTAGCCCATGTGGGGTGGTTTTGACCCAATTTAGATCGAAAAATATGATCGAGCATGTGCGTATTCACACTTGTCGTGCAATTCGACCAACGACCAAGATACGATCGATCGATCAGCTTGTTCGGTTGGAAATGGGAAGCGACGAGGAGCCATAATTTTGCCGAGGGAGCGGGGGGTGCATCTCGATGTCCTGGAACAACGAGGGTCGGTTGTCGATTGTTAAGTAGGCATTTTTTATTTTTTTTATTTTAAATAAAAAATCGAGAAAACTAGTAAAAAATTATTAAAAAAATCCCATCATATTAAGAACGGGGCAGGGAGGGGTGCGTCTCGGTGTCCTGGAACCAGGAGGGTCGATTGTCAATCTTTAGGTACGTATTCTCTATTTTTCCCGATTTTCAATAAAAAATTGAAAAAAATTGAAAAAAATAGAAAACTAGTATAAAAATAGAAAAAAATCCCATCATATTAAGAACGGGGCGGTGAGGGGTGCATCTCGGTGTCCTGGAGCCATGAGGGTCGATTGTCGATCTTTAGATACGTGTTTTCTATTATTTTAGGATTTTTGTCAAAAAAACTTTAATTGGAAAAACCGAGGGAGGTGTTTCCCCTCGGAAAAAAACCGAGGGCCCCGCCCTCCCTTCAGTTTTTTCCGAGGGGAAATAGTGCCCCTCAGTTTTATTAAATTAAGAAAAATAAAAAAATAGAAAAATCGTAAAACTTAAACAAATCCTATCATCTCAGGCATGTGGGGTGGTTTTGACCTAATTATGATCGAAAAATATGTTCGAGCATGTGCTTGTTCACACTTGTCATGCAGTTCGACCAACAACCAAGATACGATCGATCAACTTGTTCGGTTGGAAATGCGAATCGCCGAGGACCCATGATTTTGCCGAGGGAGCGGGGGGTGCATCTCGATGTCGTGGAACAACGAGGGTCGGTTGTCGATTGTTAAGTAGGCATTTTTTATTTTTTTATTTTAAATAAAAAATCGAGAAAACTAGTAAAAAAAATTTAAAAAAATCCCTTAACATTAAGAACGGGGCAGGGAGGAATGCGTCTCGGTGTCCTGGAACCAGGAGGGTCGATTGTCAATATTAAAGTATGTGTTCTCTATTTTTTTCGATTTTAAATAAAAAATAGAAAAAATAGAAAATTAGTAAAAAAAAATAGAAACAAATACCATCATATTAAGAACGAGGCGAGGAGAGGTGCATCTCGGTGTCCCGAACCATGAGGGTCGATTGTCGATCGTTAGATACGTGTTTTCTATTATTTTTGGATTTTTTTAATATTTCTTAATTGGAAAAACTGAGTGAGGTGTTTCCCCTTGGAGAAAAACCGAGGTCCCCGCCCTCCCCTCAGTTTTTTTCCGAGAGGAAATAGTGCCCCTCGGTTTTATTAAATTAAAAAAAATAAGAAATAGAAAAATCATAAAACTGAAACAAATCCTATCATCTCAGGCATGTGGGGTGTTTTTGACCCAATTTCGATCGAAAAATATGATCGAGCATGTGCGTATTCACACTTGTCGTGCAATTCGACCAACGACCAAGACACGATCGATCGATCAATTTGTTCGGTTGTAAATGCGAAGCGACGAGGAGCCATGATTTTGCCGAGGGGGCGGGGGGTGCATCTCATTGTCGTGGAACCACGATTGTCGGTTGTCGATTGTTAAGTAGGCGTTGTTCTATTTTTTTTTTCGATTTTTAAATAAAAAATCGAGAAAATAGAAAATTATTTAAAAAAAATAGAAATAAATCCCATAATATTAAGGACGGGTCAGGGAGGGGTGCTTCTGGTGTCCTGGAACCAGGAGGCTCGATTGTCGATCATTAGGTACGTGTTCTCTCTTTTTTTCCGATTTTAACTAAAAATTCGAAAAAAATAGAAAATTAGTAAAAAAAATAGAAAAAAAATCCCATCATATTATGAACGGGGCGGGGAGAGGTGCGTCTCGGTGTCCCGTAACCACGAGGGTCGATTGTCAATCGTTAGATACATGTTTTCTATTATTTTAGGATTTTTTAAAATTTATTTTAATTGGAAAAACCGAGGGAGGTGTTTCCCCTCGGAAAAAAACGAGGGCCTCGCCCTCCCCTCAGTTTTTTCCGAGGGGAAATAGTGCCCCTCAGTTTTATTAAATTAAATAAAATAAAAAATAGAAAAAGTGTAAAACTGAAACAAATCCTATCATCTTAGGCATGTGGGATGGTTTGGACCCAATTTCGATCGAAAAATATGATCGAGGATGTGCGTATTTACACTTGTCGTGCAATTCGACCAACAACCAAGATACGATCGATCGATCAACTTGTTCAGTTGGAAATGCGAAGCGACGAGGAGCCATGATTTTTCCGAGGGGGCGGGGGGTGCATCTCATTGTCGTGGAACCACAAGGGTCGGTTTTCGATTGTTAAGTAGGCGTTTTCTTTTTTTTTTTCGATTTTTAAATAAAAAATTGAGAAAATAGAAAATTATTAAAAAAATAGAAAAAATCCCATAATATTAAGAACGGGGAAGGGAGGGTGCGTCTCAGTGTTCTGGAACTAAGAGGGTCGATTGTAGATCTTTAGGTACGTGTTCTCTATTTTTTTTGATTTTAAATAAAAAATAGAAAGAAATTCGAAAAAAAAAAGAAATTTTGTAAAAAAAAATAGAAATAAATCCAATCATATTAAGAACGGGGTGTGTCGGTGTGCGTCTCGGTGTCCTGGAACCACGAGGGTCGATTGTCGATCGTTAGATACGTATTTTCTATTATTTTTTGATTTTTTCAATTTGAAAAACTGAAGGAGGTGTTTCCCCCAAGAAAAAACCGAGAGCCCCGCCCTCCCCTTAGTTTTTTTCCGAGGGAAAATAGTTCCCCTCGGTTTTATTAAATAAAAGAAAATAGAAATATCATAACACTGAAACAAGTCATATTATCTTATGCATGTGGGGTGGTTTTGACCCAATTTAGATCTGAAAATATGATCGAGCATCTGCGTATTCACACTTGTCATGCAAGTCGACCAACAACCAATATACGATCGATCGATCAACTTATTCGGTTGAAAATACGAAGCGACGAGGAGCCATGATTTTACCGAGGGGGCGGGGGGTGCATCTCAATGTTGTGGAAACACGAGGGTCAGTGGTCGATTATTAAGTAGACGTTTTCTATTTTTTTTATTTTTAAATAAAAAATCGAGAAAATAGAAAATTAGTAAAAAAATAATAGAAACAAATCCCATCATATTAAGAACGGTGCAGGGAGGGGTGCGTCTTGGTGTTCTGGAACCAGGAGGGTCGATTGTCGATCTTTAGGTACGTTTTCTCTATTTTTTTCTGATTTTAAATAAAAAATAGAAAAAAATTCTAAAAAATTGAAAATTAGTTAAAAAAATAGAAACAAATCCCATCATATTAAGAACGGGACAGGGAGGGGTGCGTCTCGGTGTCCCAGAACCACGAGGGTCGATTGTCAATCGTTAGATACGTGATTTCTATTATTTTTGGATTTTTTCAAATTTTTAATTGGAAAAACAGAGGGAGGTGTTTCCCCTCGAAAAACCCGAGGGCCCCGCCCTCTCCTCAATGTTTTCCGAGGGGAAATAGTGCCCCTTGGTTTAATTAAATTTAAAAAAATTTAAAATAGAAAAATAATAAAAATGAAACAAATCCTATCATCTCAGGCATGTGGGGTGGTTTTGAGCCAATTTTGATCGAAAAATATGATCGAGCATGTGCGTATTCACACTTGTCGTGTAATTCGACCAACAACCAAGATACGATCGATCGATCAACTTGTTCGGTTGGAAATGCGAAGCGACGAGGAGCCATGATTTTGCCGAGGGGGCGGGGGGTGCATCTCATTGTCGTGGAACCACAAGGGTCGGTTGTCGATTGTTAAGTAGGTGTTGTTCTATTTTTTTTTCGATTTTTAAATAAAAAATCTAGAAAATAGAAAATTATTAAAAAAAATAGAAATAAATCCCATAATATTAAGAACGGGTAAGGGAGGATTGCTTCTTGTGTCCTGGAATCAGGAGGCTCGATTGTCGATCTTTAGTTACGTGTTCTCTTTTTTTTCCGATTTTAACAAAAAATTCGAAAAAAAATAGAAAGTAAGTAAAAAAATAGAAAAAAATCCCATCATATTAAGAACGGGGCGGGGAGAGGTGCGTCTCGGTGTCCCGGAACCACGAGGGTCGATTGTCGATCGTTAGATACGTGTTTTCTATTATTTTTGGATTTTTTAAAATTTATTTTAATTGGAAAAACCGAGGGAGGTGTTCCCCTCGAAAAAAACCGAGGGCCTCGCCATCCCCTCAGTTTTTTCCGAGGGGAAATAGTGCCCCTCAGTTTTATAAAAATAAATAAAATAAAAAAATAGAAAAGATTTAAAACTGAAACAAATCCTATCATCTCATGCATGTGGGGTGGTTTGAACCCAATTTCGATCGAAAAATATTATCGAGCATGTGCATATTCACACTTGTCGTGCAATCCGACCAACAACCAAGATACGATCGATCGATCAACTTATTCAGTTGGAAATGCGAAGCGACGAGGAGCCATGATTTTTCCGAGGGGGCGGGGGGTGCATCTCATTGTCGTGGAAACACGAGGGTCAGTGGTCGATTATTAAGTAGACGTTTTCTATTTTTTTTATTTTTAAATAAAAAATCGAGAAAATAGAAAATTAGTAAAAGTAAAAAAATAATAGAAACAAATCCCATAATATTAAGAACGGTGCAGGGAGGGGTGCGTCTTGGTGTTCTGGAACCAGGAGGGGTCGATTGTCGATCTTTAGGTACGTGTTCTCTATTTTTTTCCGATTTTAAATAAAAAATAGAAAAAAATTCGAAAAAATTGAAAATTAGTATAAAAAATAGAAACAAATCCCATCATATTAAGAACGGGACAGGGAGGGGTGCGTCTCGGTGTCCCGGAACCACGAGGGTCGATTGTCAATCGTTAGATACGTGATTTCTATTATTTTGGATTTTTTCAAATTTTTTATTGGAAAAACAGAGGGAGGTGTTTCCCCTCGAAAAAACCGAGGCCCCGCCCTCTCCTCAGTGTTTTCCGAGAGGAAATAGTGCCCTTGGTTTAATTAAATTAAAAAAAATTAAAAATAGAAAATAATAAAAATGAAACAAATCCTATCATCTCAGGCATGTGGGGTGGTTTTGAGCCAATTTTGATCGAAAAATATGATCGAGCATGTGCGTATTCACACTTGTCGTGTAATTCGACCAACAACCAAGATACGATCGATCGATCAACTTGTTCGGTTGGAAATGCGAAGCGACGAGGGAGCCATGATTTTGCCGAGGGGGCGGGGGGTGCATCTCATTGTCGTGGAACCACGAGGGTCGGTTGTCGATTGTTAAGTAGGTGTTGTTTCTATTTTTTTTTCGATTTTAAATAAAAAATCTAGAAAATAGAAAATTATTAAAAAAAATAGAAATAAATCCCATAATATTAAGAACGGGTAAGGGAGGATTGCTTCTTGTGTCCTGGAATCAGGAGGCTCGATTGTCGATCTTTAGTTACGTGTTCTCTTTTTTTTCCGATTTTAACAAAAAATTGAAAAAAAATAGAAAGTAAGTAAAAAAATAGAAAAAAATCCCATCATATTAAGAACGGGGCGGGGAGAGGTGCGTCTCGGTGTCCCGGAACCACGAGGGTCGATTGTCGATCGTTAGATACGTGTTTTCTATTATTTTTGGATTTTTTTAAAATTTATTTTAATTGGAAAAAACCGAGGGAGGTGTTCCCCTCGAAAAAAACCGAGGGCCTCGCCATCCCCTCAGTTTTTTCCGAGGGGAAATAGTGCCCCTCAGTTTTATAAAAATAAATAAAATAAAAAAATAGAAAAGATTTAAAACTGAAACAAATCCTATCATCTCATGGCATGTGGGGTGGTTTGGAACCCAATTTCGATCGAAAAATATTATCGAGCATGTGCATATTCACACTTGTCGTGCAATCCGACCAACAACCAAGATACGATCGATCGATCAACTTATTCAGTTGGAAATGCGAAGCGACGAGGAGCCATGATTTTTCCGAGGGGGCGGGGGGTGCATCTCATTGTCGGGGAACCACGAGGGTCGGTTTTCGATTGTTAAGAACGGGGAAGGGAGGGTGCGTCTCGGTTGTCCTGGAACTAAGAGGGTCGACTGTAGATCTTTAGGTACGTGTTCTCTATTTTTTTTTTGATTTTAAATAAAAAATAGAAAGAAATTCGAAAAAAATATAAAATTAGTAAAAAAAAAAATAGAAACAAATCCCATCATATTAAGAACGGGGTGTGTAGGTGTGCGTCTCGGTGTCCTGGAACCACGAGGGTCGATTGTCGATCGTTAGATACGTATTTTCTATTATTTTTTGATTTTTTCAATTTGAAAAACTGAAGGAGGTGTTTCCCCCAGAAAAAACCGAGGGCCCCGCCCTCCCCTCAGTTTTTTTCCGAGGGAAAATAGTGCCCTCGGTTTTATTAAATAAAAGAAAATAGAAATATCATAACACTGAAATAAATCCTATTATCTTAGGCATGTGGGGGTGGTTTTGACCCAATTTAGATCTGAAAAATATGATCGAGCATGTGCGTATTCACACTTGTCATGCAAGTCGACCAACAACCAATATACGATCGATCGATCAACTTGTTCGGTTGAAAATGCGGAGCGACGAGGAGCCATGATTTTACCGAGGGGGCGGGGGGTGCATCTCGATGTTGTGGAACCACGAGGGTCGGTGGTCGATTATTAAGTACGCATTTTCTAATTTCTTTTATTTTAAAAAAAAATCGAGAAAATAGAAAATTAGTAAAAAATAATAGAAACAAATCCCGTCATATTAAGAACGGTGCAGGGAGGGGTGCGTCTCGGTGTTCTGTAACCAGGAGGGTCGATTGTCGATCTTTAGGTACGTTTTCTCTTTTTTTTTCTGATTTTAAATAAAAAATAGAAAAAATTCGAAAAAATTAAAAATTAATAAAAAAATAGAAACAAATCCCATCATATTAAGAACGGGACAGGGAGGGGTGCGTCTCGGTGTCCCGGAACCACGAGGGTCGATTGTCAATCGTTAGATACGTGATTTTTATTATTTTTGGATTTTTTCAATTTTTTAATTGGAAAAACAGAGGGAGGTGTTTCCCCTCGGAAAAAACCGAGGGCCCCGCCCTCTCCTCAGTGTTTTCCTAGGGGGAATAGTGCCCCTCGGTTTAATTAAATTTAAAAAAATTAAAAATAGAAAAATCATAAAAATGAAACAAATCCTATCCTCTCAGGCATGTGGGCTGGTTTGGACCCAATTTCGATCGAAAAATATTATCGAGCATGTGCATATTGACACTTGTCGTGCAATTCGACCAACAACCAAGATACGATCGATCGATCAACTTGTTCAGTTGGAAATGCGAAGCGACGAGGAGCCATGATTTTGCCGAGGGAGCGGGGGGTGCATCTCATTGTCGTGGAACCACGAAGGTCGGTTGTTTTAAACGAAGGAGGGGTGTGTTGAACTAAGTGACTTAGATTTAGGCGTTTACTCTTTTTTTTTTTGATTTTAAATAAAGAATTAGAATTGAAAATAGAAAATTAGTAAAAAAAAATAGAAACAAATCCCATAATATTAAGAACGGGGTGTGTCAAGGGTGCGTCTCGGTGTCCTGGAACTCAGAAGGTCGATTGTCGATCTTTAGGTACGTGTTTTCTAATTTTTGATTTTTTCGATTTTAAATAAAAAATAGAAAAAAATTCGAAAAAAAACTGAAACAAATCCTATCATCTCAGGCATCGATCAAAAAATATGATCGAGCATGTGCGTATTCACACTTGTCGTGCAATTCGACCAACGACCAATACACGATCGATCGATTAACTTGTTCGGTTGGAAATGCGAAGCGACGAGGAGCCATGATCTTGCCGAGGGGGCGGGGGGTGAATCTCGATGTCGTGGAACCACGAGGGTCGGTTTTCGATTGTTAAGAACGGGGAAGGGAGGGTGCGTCTCGGTGTCCTGGAACTAAGAGGGTCGACTGTAGATCTTTAGGTACGTGTTCTCTATTTTTTTTTTGATTTTAAATAAAAAATTGAAAGAAATTCGAAAAAAAATAGAAAATTAGTAAAAAAAAAAATAGAAACAAATCCCATCATATTAAGAACGGGGTGTGTCGGTGTGCGTCTCGGTGTCCTGGAACCACGAGGGTCGATTGTCAATCGTTAGATACGTATTTTCTATTATTTTTTGATTTTTTCAATTTGAAAAACTGAAGGAGGTGTTTCCCCCAGAAAAAACCGAGGGCCCCGCCCTCCCCTCAGTTTTTTTCCGAGGGAAAATAGTGCCCCTCGGTTTTATTAAATAAAAGAAAATAGAAATATCATAACACTGAAATAAATCCTATTATCTTAGGCATGTGGGGTGGTTTTGACCCAATTTAGATCTGAAAATATGATCGAGCATGTGCGTATTCACACTTGTCATGCAAGTCGACCAACAACCAATATACGATCGATCGATCAACTTGTTCGGTTGAAAATGCGGAGCGACGAGGAGCCATGATTTTACCGAGGGGGCGGGGGGTGCATCTCGATGTTGTGGAACCACGAGGGTCGGTGGTCGATTATTAAGTACGCATTTTCTAATTTCTTTTATTTTAAAAAAAATCGAGAAAATAGAAAATTAGTAAAAAAATAATAGAAACAAATCCCGTCATATTAAGAACGGTGCAGGGAGGGGTGCGTCTCGGTGTTCTGTAACCAGGAGGGTCGATTGTCGATCTTTAGGTACGTTTTCTCTATTTTTTTCTGATTTTAAATAAAAAATAGAAAAAAATTCGAAAAAATTAAAAATTAGTAAAAAAAAATAGAAACAAATCCCATCATATTAAGAACGGGACAGGGAGGGGTGCGTCTCAGTGTCCCAGAACCACGAGGGTCGATTGTCAATCGTTAGATACGTGGTTTTTATTATTTTTTGATTTTTTTCAATTTTTTAATTGGAAAAACAGAGGGAGGTGTTTCCCCTCGGAAAAACCCGAGGGCCCCGCCCTCTCCTCAGTGTTTTCCTAGGGGGAATAGTGCCCCTCGGTTTAATTAAATTTAAAAAAATTTAAAATAGAAAAATCATAAAAATGAAACAAATCCTATCCTCTCAGGCATGTGGCATGGTTTGGGCCCAATTTCGATCGAAAAATATTATCGAGCATGTGCATATTGACACTTGTCGTGCAATTCGACCAACAACCAAGATACGATCGATCGATCAACTTGTTCAGTTGGAAATGCGAAGCGACGAGGAGCCATGATTTTGCCGAGGGAGCGGGGGGTGCATCTCATTGTCGTGGAACCACGAGGTTCGGTTTTCGATTGTTAAGTAGGCGTTTTTTTTTTTTTTTGATTTTTAAATAATGAATTGAGAAAATAGAAAATTATTAAACAAAATAGAAACAAATCCCATAATATTAAGAACGGGGCAAGGAGGGGTGCGTCTCGGTGTCCTTGAACTAAGAAGGTCGATTGTAGATCTTTAGGTACGTGTTCTCTATTTTTTTCGATTTTAAGTAAAAAATAGAAAGAAATTCGAAAAAAAATATAAAATTAGTAAAAAAAAAAAAATAGAAACAAATCCCATCATATTAAGAACGGGGCGTGGAGGTGTGCGTCTCAGTGTCCCGGAACCACGAGGGTCGATTGTCGATCGTTAAATACGTGTTTTCTATTATTTTTGGATTTTTTCAATTGGAAAAACATAAGGAGGTGTTTCCCCCCAAAAAAAACCGAGGGCCCCGCCCTCCCCTCAATTATTTTCCTTGGGAAAATAGTGCCCCTCGGTTTTATTAAATAAAAGAAAATAGAAAAATCATAAAACTGAAACAAATCCTATTATCTTAGGCATGTGGGGTGGTTTTGACCCAATTTAGATCGAAAAATATGATCGAGAATGTGCGTATTCACACTTCTCGTGCAATTCGACCAACAACCAATATACGATCGATCGATCAACTTGTTCGGTTGAAAATGCGAAGCGACGAGGAGCCATGATTTTACCGAGGGGGCAGGGGGTGCATCTCGATGTTGTGGAACCACGAGGGTCGGTGGTCGATTATTAAGTAGGCGTTTTCTATTTTTGTTTATTTTTAGATAAAAAATCGAGAAAATAGAAAATTAGTAAAAAAGTAATAGAAACAAATCCCATAATATTAAGAACGGTGCAGGGAGGGGTGCGTCTTGGTGTTCTGGAACCAGGAGGGTCGATTGTCGATCTTTAGGTACGTTTTCTCTATTTTTTTTTTCCGATTTTAAATAAAAAATAGAAAAAAATTCGAAAAAATTGAAAATTAATAAAAAATAGAAACAAATCCCATCATATTAAGAACGCGACAGGGAGGGGTGCGTCTCGGTTTCCCGGAACCACGAGGGTCAATTATAACTCGTTAGATACGTGATTTCTATTATTTTGGGATTTTTTCAATTTTTTAATTGGAAAAACAGAGGGAGGTGTTTCCCCTCGGAAAAAATCGAGGGCCCCGCCCTCTCCTTAGTGTTTTCCGAGGGGAAATAGTTCCCCTCGGTTTAATTAAATTTAAAAAAATTAAAAATAGAAAAATCATAAAAATGAAACAAATCCTATCATCTCAGGCATGTGGGGTGGGTTTTGACCCAATTTCGATCGAAAAATATGATCGAGCATGTGCGTATTCACACTTGTCCTGCAATTCGACCAACAACCAAGATACGATCGATCGATCAACTTGTTCGGTTGGAGATGCGAAGAGACGAGGAGCCATGATTTTGCCGAGGGGGCGGGGGGTGCCTCTCGATGTCGTGGAACCACGAAGGTCGGTTGTCGATCGTTAAGTACGCGTTTACTATTTTTTTTTTAAATAAAAAATTGAGAAAAATAGAAAATTAGTAAAAATAGAATTAAATCTCATCATATTACGAACCAGGCGGAGAGGGGTGCATCTCAGTGTCCCGGAATCACGAGGGTCGATTTTCGATCGTGAGGTACGCGTTTTATATTTTTTCCCAATTTTAAATAAAAAATGGAAAAAATTAAAAAAATAGAAAGTTAGTAAAAAATAGAAACAAATTCCATCATATTACGAACAGGACGGGGAGGGGTGCGTCTCGGTGTCATGGAACCACGAAGGTCGATTGTTAGGTACGCGTTTTCTATTATTTCTGATTTTAAATAAATAATGGAAGAAAATTTAAAAAATAGAAAATTAGTAAAAAAAAATTAGAAACAAATTCCATCATATTACGAATGGAGTGGGGTGGAACTACTACAAAAAGGAGACTTCACGTTGTTTATTGAAAAACCGACGTAAAAGGTTTTTCACGTCGGTTTTTACATAAACCAACGTTATAAGTAAAATTCCACGTCGGTTCATTTAACAACCGACATTATTTAAATTAATTTATGTCTGTTCTTTCTAAAATCGATGTGAAGAATTATATTAAAAAATGTTAAAATACGTAAATAAAATAAATATAATAGCGGTCAAATGCTTTAAACCAAAACCCGCACCCTCGAAATAGAAACCCATCTCCGTCTTTGGCTCGCTATCACGTCATTAAAACACCCAAAATCTTGAAACCCTCGATTCAAGAAAAACAAGACATAGATTGACAATTCCGTCTCAGCATATGAAAGCTCTTAAAATAAATCATCATCAATGGGTGCTGTGAATCGAAGAGCCATCAAGATCCTAGTAACGAAATTCACCTCCGCCTAGGAGAAACCCCGCACCGATGCCCTCTGCGAGCTCCGCTTCCTCTCCAAGAAAGACGCCGAAAGACGTGTTTTGATCGCCGACGCCGTCCCCTTTTACGTACGCTGCTGCAGCTACAGAATTTGTATCTAAAGATATACCTTATTGCCGCAAACAGAAATCCCTCGGTCTCTTATGCTCCAAGTATGTAATTTTTGAAGATCCCCTATTTTTTCCTCACATGTGTGTGTGTGCCTAAGGTTCACATCGATCTTTCATTCATCTTTTTTGACTGTACAGTTTCCTGAGCTTGTACAATCGAGAAGGAATTGAGACCATTGGGCTTGACGATGCAGCCTCAAAACTAGGTATGAAAGAGAAATTCACGTTTATTTATTTTCCCCTTTTAAATTAGTTTTCGAATATCTTAGGATGCTCATTAGTTTGGGTGAAATTCATTCATAGGTATTGAAAGGAGGCGGGTCTATGATATTGTGAATGTTTTGGAAAGCATTGGTGTAAGAACTTCTAGTTTGTGAACTCTTTTTTGGATTTACGTGTAATTGGGAATTGAAATGTACTGGAATTAATTTTTGAGCTGACTTAGGGTATCCGCTTTTTTATGATTTCAGATCCTGTCGAGGAAGGCGAAGAACCGATATACTTGGAAAGGGTTTGGGGCGATCCCTGATGCTTTAGAAGCCCTAAAAGTAATAATCATTAATGTTTATAATTTTCTGAAAATTAATTATTTATATGCACGCTTATATTTTCAAGATATTCTACACTCTTTTTTTTTCCAACGTCTTTAAACTTGCGTAGGTGGGCCCAGCAGTGGTAAGGGCACTCAGTGTGCAAATATCGTCCCACATTTTGGTTATAATCATCTAAGTGCTGGCGATCTTCTCCGAGCAGAGAGAGACTCTAGTTCTGAAAATGGGTACAAGTGTCTATTGTTTAGAGATAATTAAAAAAATTATCATTGGGGTCTAACCTAATTTACATAATCACTCTAATTATACTATAAGATATATAACCGTCGATATAATAATATATATTAACCTTTTTTTGTTGTTGTTGTCTCATGGTATGTAGGACAATGATTAATAACATGATTTAGGAGGGAAAAATTGTCCCTTAGGAGGTAATGATTAAGCTTTTCCAACGAGCATTGGAAAATAGTGGAAGTGACAAATTCCTCATTGATTGTTTCCCTTGTAATGAAGAGAATCGTGCTGCTTTTGAGTCCATCGTAAGTCTTCTTTTTCTAATAATACATTTCTCATAAACTATTTCTAATGAATGAAACATTGATTACTAATTCCTATTATCAACTGTTTGCTTTGAGTTTGTTAAAGAAGTATATATGTTCATATTTGAATATATATCGTTTTTATTTTAATACATGTTATGTTTTGCAGACCGAAGTTGAGCCAGAATTCGTACTTTTCTTCGACTGCTCGGAGGAGGAAATGGAGAAGCGTCTATTTAATAGGAACCAGGTTATATCGAATTAAGTACAGGGTAACTTCATGGGTAGTTCATAAGGAGTTCAATGATTTGTTTGTTTCAATTTGACTAGAGATTGGAGGCTAGAACTAATTTCTAGTCCAGCTGTCAAATATTCTTCTGTAATATCATACCCACTAAATGTAATTTTTAGATTTACATGAACAAAACTTCTCTATCTTATTAGAAGAAGAGTTATGTGCTGGCTATTTTATTTGTTATTTATTTGTACATTTTGTGTGTGATTTTTGTGTGTTTTTGCAATGTGTTTTATTTGTTTTTACGTGTTTTAGGTTTATCTTTTTCTCATTTTTCTTCTTTTTGATATTTTTCATTTCGTATCGTGTTTAATGTTTTTCTACTTTATTTTATAAGTAATAATCTGATTTTGCTTTATTTTCGTATTTCATCTCAAAACGAAGAAGACGGGACGAACGACGTGCCGAAGCCTTGCAGGCGCTGCAATGCAGTGCCCGCGTTGATGCCGAGAATGCCCACGTCGATCGATGATGGGTTGATGCAAACTCTCTGTTGCGCCGACCCATGCGCGCGTCGATCGATGCAAACTCTCTGTTGCACCGACCCATGCGCGCATCGATCGATGCAAACTCTCTGTTGTGCCGACCCATGCGCGTGTCGGTCGACGCAATGCAAACTCTCTCGTGTTAAACATTGTGATTAAACAAACATTAAAAATCCCAAACGTCAGTCCTTGAGAGACGACTCGAGTTAAGCTTGCCAAACCTACACGTGATCCCGTTATTTTGCGGGCGAGCTATTAAATTTCTGACAATTATTTATAAAGTAGGCACACGCAAAAGCTCGAATTAGAAATTGGCGCCGTTGCCGGGAATTGAAATAGGTTTTGATAATGTTTGTTCGTGTTATTTTATGCTTTTCTGTTTATTTGTATAAAGGTTCTTTGTTTGCCACTCGATGCATTGATGTTGTTTGTTGTTGATGCTAGGACGTCAAAGTCTTAGAAACGAACTTTCTATATATATAGACAACATCGAACGAGTTGGGAGACCGAGAAGACTCTTTCATTCCCCCGACGCAATTAATCATAATACAAATTCGGCCAACATGTCAAACACTACCCCTATTGGAGGCCGAAGACCAGGAGGAAGAGGAGGAGGACGAACGAATGGTGGCCGAGGGCAAGGAATTGACAATAATACCCCTCTACGATACCAACCATATGGGATGCCACCTACCGATGATCTAAACTTTGGAGACCCACAAGACGACAATCGTCAAGAAGATCCACCGATTCTTGATCCTAATCAAGCGCATAACGACGGAAACAACCAAAGGATCAATAACGAAGAGAATCAAGAAGGAAACAATTTCCTCAATAATCCAAACAACGGGAGCCCCAAGGCTAAGATAATCGTCAAGCAGTGATTCAAGGAAATCAAGTCAACCGTCCACAGCACTTTAGGAATCGAGCGGAAGCTCGAGCATACAACGCTCGTGCAAACGAGGAGTTCTAACGCAACTAAGTTGGTAATGGTGGGCCCCAGCCCCAAAATAACCAACAACACAATGAGAATTTAAATCAGGAGTGAGCACCGAACCGTTTCCAAAATAGACGAGGAGGACGGCAGTACTATGATGGTGAGGATGACGATGCACTAGACGATGAATATGAGGATGAGAACGAGTATAACGAAGATAATTACTATGAGGATAGGGGCGATTTTGGAGGGAGACGTGCGAACTTTGGAGGAAGACGTGATCCTCGATATCAACACGTCCTAAAGCAAGGTGACCTCGCATGCCCAACCATTGGACCATATAGCTCAGCAATTGTTTTAGGCCAAGTGGCTAGAAACTACAATTTGAGGCCCGACGATTTGAATAGACTACCTTCTTTCTATGGTTTGCTGAATGAAGACCCACTCGAGTTCGTTCGAGAGTTTTACATAGCACTCTCTGGAATTCAAGATCGCGGACTCAGTGAAGGACAGCTTAGAATGAGATACTTCCCTAGTACCCTGAAAGATAAAGRGAAACGATGGTTTAATCAATTACAACCTAATTCCTTAACAAATTGGGAGATGGTTTACAAGAAATTTGTGGGAAGATTTTACTCAGCCCAAACGAC
>BMAC01000858.1:61523-131433 GCA_014905375.1 Phtheirospermum japonicum
CTGTCGAGCGCTGCGCGCGCCGGCCGAGCTGCGCGAGTCGACGCCGAGTCATGATCCGCGTCAATCGACGCAACGTCGACGCAACTTGCTGAAGCGTCGATGTCGACGCACCTAGTCGACGCACCAGCCCAGTCGACGCGCACGCCAAGGCAGCACCGATGCCGAGCACTGGCACGCATCAGTCGATGCACCGTCGACGCGACGGCCCAGTTTCATGATTTTTAGGGTTTCTTGCGCGCCAAGACCTACAATAACTATATAAACCCTTCATACTTCGGTTTAAACAGACACCCACGACCCAAAACACTTACCTAGGGTTGAGAAACTTATTTTCAAGACCCTACAACATATTTCCAAGATCTACGTTGAAGATTCAAGATCCGAAGCACCAAGACGAAGACGTTCGTTCAAATTCCAATTTTTCGACGAAGAGCAACCAGCAACAACCCGATTTCCCAGCAATCTTTCAGCACCTTTAGCTACTTAATAAGTTCTCTAAACTCTAGTGATTTCTAGTTTAATTCTAGACAATTCATGTTTAATTATTTCGTTTGAGTTTTTAGTTTCGTTTATTTATTTCGAATCGTTTGAACCATTGAATCGCTGAGCCTTTTAACCTTAGAATTTTATTTTTAATATTAATTAGTCATTGCGTTTATTCTCGCGTTGATGCTTGGTGATGATTTATTCATGATTAATTTAATTATTGCTTTAGTTTTGATAATTAGTTGATAATTGGTTATTGCTATGTTATTGCTTGAGAATTTTGAGATTGATCTTATTGTTCTTGAGAATTCATATGTTAGATTTAGTTCATYGTAGTTTYATGCAMGCTAGTTAATTAATTTAGAATTTATTTGCTTTAAAATCCCTAGATTAATAATTCTTAGATAATTTAGTTTTCAAGCTTAGATTAAGTTAATTAGTTAATCATAATTAGTTGATGCTTTTAAATTTATTAGTAGTTTATAATTCCAAAAACCAAATCTATACAAGTTCTCGTGTTAAACATTGTGATTAAACAAACATTAAAAATCCCAAACGTCAGTCCTTGAGAGACGACTCGAGTTAAGCTTGCCAAACCTACACGCGATCCCGTTATTTTGCGGGCGAGCTATTAAATTTCTGACAATTATTTATAAAGTAGGCACACGCAAAAGCTCGAATCAATTTTTTTTGTCGTTGCTGTACACACGTTGGATTGCTGCTACTTTTCTAGATCATAAATTTTTCTGCACTTTTTTTAATTATTCTATAGTTTACTTTGGATACCTTTGAATGTTTATGTTTGTTCTCTATTTTCGATAATGTAGTTCGTCATCTTTTACTGTTCTTCTCGTTTTGAATTTATGTTTAATTACTTTAGTAGTTTAGTTATGATTTAAATTGTTGAAATTCTTTTATTGATCATGTTGATGTTTTTCGGATAGAATTAATAGTTCTAGTGCCTAGAGTCATTTAGAACCATCTCCCGGGATGATTCGACGCTTGATCGACGAGTCGGGATTGACAATCCTGACTCGAAGGTAAGGTGCTCGATGAAATTCCCGAGTGACCATGAAGATCATTCTAGCGCACTAGAACCCCACTTTCTTAATTGTTTAAAGGCTTTTGACAAAGTCTTCTAGAAGCGCGTCTAGCTCAGCACCCTTAACATGACAGCTACCACTTCGCATCCTTTGGCTGCTTCATGTCGCCCTTCCAGAAGCTAAAAGGGGGGAGCATGTCGACGATCGCTTGCACGTCAGGGTTATATGTGACATTTATGGCCACGAGTTGGTCCTTAATTATCCCCGCAGCCTTGGAGACCCACTCCCTGCTACGATTTATGGCCATCTTACCGAAGTACAGTGATGATTTCTTGTAGGCCTTCAACATCTCCACCCGGTAGGCGTTCACGAATTTTTGGCCCTCGCTTATCAGGAAGGTACGCCGACCTTCAACAATACCCTGCTCGTAGGCCACCCAGTTTTGCTCCTCTTTAACTCGCACAACCTCCTCGAGCTTTTGAACCTGTGATTTAAGTTCATCAACCTGGCAAGCTTTTTCTAGCTGATCCTTGACTTCATTGGCTAGACGAGCTGTTTCATCCTTCAGACTGTCCACCTGGCTCTTCAGAATGTGTATTTCATCCTCGCGATCCTTCAACAAGTGATTAGCCCCATCTAACTCTCCTTGGGTCAAGGATAGTTGTCGGGTATGTTGTTCTGACTGGGCTATTAGCTCGTCACACATTTTTTGAAGGTCTCTCTTAGTGGATCAAGCCAGAAGATGGTTGGACAATGTGGAGAGCAAGGGACCCAGCTGCATTACAAAATAATATAAGTGTCTGTAGAAATTATGTTAAGAAGAGGGGGGTTTTGAAATGATAAGTTACCTGGTTGGTTATACGCTCGCCGAGAAGGGCCTTGATCTCTTGCGCGCTGTCACATTGCGCCAGCCCTCTTTCCAGATCTGGAGAGCTGGAAGTAGCAGTGCCATGAGTTTCTCGAAGGCGGCGGCGTTTTGGAGCAGAAGGTGGGATCGGGCTCTTAGAGGAATGGATAGCAGGTGGTCTGGCTGATCGTTTCCCCTTGGATGATTTCCTGACTAATTGCATCTCTTCCAAGTCGCCCGTAATCTCTGGGTCATCCTCAGCCCCAAATGCCTAATTCAGCACCTTATCCACGTTAATCACAGTAGGTGGAGGTGCGGATGTGATAGCGGGGTGTAAATCAGCTTGTGCAGTGGTCTCCTCAGAGCTCGATGAGATGCAGGTGCTGACGAATGCATTTGCAATAACGGAGCAATGGGTTAAAATTAATTTGTGATTGTTGTGGATAATAGTGTGAAGTGTTATAACTCAGAAAACCTACCGAACTCTAATCTGGTCAATGCAAGATCTGGATCAACGGGACAAGAGTCGATGCCCACGAAGGAGAAAATGTTGGACTGGCTAGTGAGTCTTACCACGTCAAATGGGCGCTTACTCCATTCTGCGAGCTGGTTGAAGTATTTTTTGTACAAAGTGGAAAAGTGCTTGGAACTGGGAGGATCAGATTGTTTTGGGGTGTGGTATTGTAGCTCATTATCGAAGGGCCAGCTCTCAGTATTGTGAATGAAAAAGAAGTTTCTCCGCCATTCAGGTACTCTGGACAAAGGATTTTCTAAGAAGCGGATTTGCCGGTGCGAGCAGAAAGATAAAATGAATTCTTATGATATTTTATTTGAAAACAGAAGTGAAAAAATCCTGGATCAGGCGAAGTATTATAGTATTTACATAAAATAATATACCCCGCCATAAATTTCATAGAATTAGGGGACAATTGCAGAAGGTTTTTTTTTTAAATATATTGGTTGTCTGGATGTAAAACTGGTGCAATGGAAATCTAAATCCCGACCTAAGCAGCTCGTCAAAAAGTGTAATGTGATTTGTGGGAGGTTTCATGGGGTCTGATTGATGGATGTTGGGTAAACCATTTTGGAAATTTCAGGGAGGTTGAGTGCTTTTTCGAACTCTTCAAATTTCTCTGGGTTAGGTAGTATCCAGTAGTTATGCTTAATTACCCTGGTCGCTAGGGGTAACGGAAGCAGGTCGGTAGCATCCGAGGAAGGTACCACAGTTACCGGGTTTTCTAAGAAGTGTTCACAGGGTGATGTGGGTGGATTGTTGGGTTTAGCTAGGGGAATGCCCTCTGGTATATTTTTGATAGTTAAAGGGGCAGGAGAGGGGTGTTCTTGTAGGTTCTCTGATATGGCTCGGGCATCGGTGTAAGCCCTAGTTTGGGCTTCAATTTCCGACCAACTGACGTCACCTTCCGGTTCGTCATGTAGACCCGGGGAAGGAGAGGAAGGTTGATTTCGACTTCTTTTAAAGAATGTAAGGGTTTTCAGTGGGATTGGAATCGGGAGAGAGGTCTGGATTCTGAGAATCAGGGTTAGAAGATGCTAATTTCGCCATTAATTGAAAATGCACAAGGAGAGAGAATATGGAAAATACAATAATACTCAGCAGTTGGAACAAACATATAGTTTAAATTAAAATTAATTGCTGAAAAGGGGAGATCCATGGGACTTACTCATTCTTGTAGTTGTTGATGTCAAAGATGGACGCTGTTATGTTGCTAATTTCTGTAAAATTATGAGAGCTCGAGCTTTTTCACAGAGCGAAAATGGCGATTGTATTTGTGTTTTTGGTAAAAATGACGAGTAAGTGGAGATGGAAGGGTTTTGTGCGTGTTTTGAGCGGCGTGAAAAAGCTGAAGTGACAGATTGGAGCGGGAAGTTGGTAGGGTTTTTCAGGAATGTTTTGGGCCTTTTTTTTTGGTCCCACAGTGTTTAATATATTACGAGATTATGGGGAGACGACAAGTGTTCGACATGCTGTCAGGATGCATTTAATGAATCTTTAAAGGGACGTGATGGGTAAAGGGAAGCGTGTTTTGACTTTTTGAGGCATATGATTATATCTTCTTGGGTTATTGTGCCCGGATACAACCGTAGGTCACGGATGGAGGGTTTTATGGTCTCAGGTCGATAGGTGTATCAGGTCGGAAAATATGAAATATGGGGACTTATAGGCGACCTCCTCTTCTGGGAGGAGCATTCTTCCTGGGTGTCGAGCGAGCTGACCTTTTGGAGAATGCGACTTTATGTGGCAAGCTTTTATTGGATGACCTTTGTTATGGTTTGATATGGCGAGGTGGGTTATCCTGAATTGGGGTATGGTAAGATGGAAGGGCAATTTATTTATGATTTGTGCTTAAGTTTTTATTTTGGTTTCTGGTTGTTGCATTCTTTAACCTTTTTTACATATTCTACTTGATTTTGTACCTCAATCAGCCCGAGTTATGTAAGTTTTATGTCGGTATTTATGGAAAGCGACCTCATTTCTTGGAAAGAGCATTTCTTCTAAGAGGTGGCTAAGCTGGTTTTAAGAGTAGCGACCTGGAGTATGAGAGTGAGCTCTCATATAGGGTCGCGATCTCTTATGATTTTATTGGCTCGGCGTTATCTGGTAGCTCGGTTATGGGCTTTGTAAATATTAGGCCCGAATGGGCTAATTTGCATGGTATTGTGGGGTCCCAGCAGACTGTATTGAAAGAATCGCAGACCCAGGCCTATTCTGGTAATTTAAGTGAGAGATCCACTATTTATGGGAACTTAGCATATAGGAGAAATCCGAATTCTAAGTCGGTTGTGATATTTATGGAATTATAGTGGGAGAAGGTAACCCTAACTTGGGGAACACTTCTCTTGCCTATATAAAAGGGGTGCACGCCTCCATTTATTTTAGGTTGATTTAATTCTACGTTTGAACTCTCGAAATATCTCTCGCACTCGCTAACTTAAGTATTGGTGGGCCTACGCCAGGGCCGTCCACCGCCTTGGTGTTAGGAATATTTCGAGCACAAACAGGGACTGTAAGGAATATCACTAAAATTGAAAAAATAAAATAGAAGAAGTTATAAATTCGAGTCGAGTTAAGAATGTTCGTCTTTGGTTTAACAACACGGTAAGAAATAAGAGCTCCGGCAAACTTGAGGAACTGAACTGAGCTTCGAAAGAAAATAAAATGCAGAAAACGTATGTTATGTGTTGTATATGAGTGTTCTGTGTTCCTTGCTTTTTCCAGGTGTTTCAGGTGTGAAATGTGAAGGAGTCTCTCACCCTATAGGGTTCCAGCGGGGGTAACATCATCCAGCTTAATGACGTCCTTAAAGTCATCATTAAGACGTTCGAAATGGAAGCATGAACCTGGACAGGTACAGCGTGTACATGCAATGCATGTTGTTTTCGTACGTTTGGAAACGTACCTAAATGGTCAGGCAGTCAGGAGTGTGCTTGTCATTTTCGTAATGTTCAGTATCCAAATGACTTCTCAGGAGCGTGTACATTCAAAACGTATGCAATTAAAAAGGTAGCCTTGGTTGAACCAGGACCCCCATATGGACCACCTCAATCGGACCAGCTAATTCGGACCAATTCCCCAGGTCCCAGGCCCAAGGACCAAGGTCCAAGGTCCGGGTCTGGGCTCCGGCTCGGCTCCGCCTTCGGCTACGCTGAAGGCGGATGGGCGAACCCAAGTCCAAGAGCCCGCGTGAGCTTTATACACACAAAGTCTATAGCACCTGCTGGCCCACTTGATGTCCACTAATGAAAATATAATCATTGTTAAACTCCCTTTCACATTGATTAACAATCAATGTGGGATAAACAATAATGTACTTAAGCAACCGTTCAACTTCAAAGCATTATTTCTCACTCACCAATAATTGAATTTGAGAAATTCAAAATGCTACGATTATCTAAACGACACGTAGATCGAGACTATACAATTTTTTAACACGTTACTCAGGCTATCTTTCAGGCTACTTAAGAGAAAGCCTTTACACAGATAGTCACCGTTGTGCCAATTGTCGTAGGCATCGCGAACCGTGAAACTGGTCTCGAAATCATCCGGAGTGGGTGGTTCGTCTTCCTTCACGAAGTTACTGAAGCCAAACATCGTGAGGTAGAACAACATCTTTTGTTTCCATCTCTTGAAGCCTTCCCAATTGAGTTTTGGAGGCTTCTCCGCGGCGGGCATGATCCGTGAGGAGTGCACCGGAGCGGTCATAGTTGGAACGAATATTCCCATCGTACTTGTCGAATGGGTAGCTGAAGTAGAGGAATATGTTGGCGGAGTAGTCGCGAACATATTTGGAACCGAAGTTCCCGTCATCCTAGTGGAATGGATTATAGCCGAAGCTGACACATTTTGGACCGAAGTCCCCATACCATAAGGGAATGATCCAGCAGCCGAAGTTGTGCTTGAGAACATGCTCGGAACTGAAGTTCCCGTCATCCCAGTAGGATGGTTCACAATCGAAGCTGGACCAGTTTGGACCGAAGTCCCCATCCCATAAGGGAACAATCCAGCAGTGGCTGAGGTCGGGTTGGATGCCGAGATTCGCCTCGACAGTGTCTCCAGAAGGGTGTCGAGAGTTCCTTTGTTGAGTAGGAAATAAGCATGACTCATGTTCGTGTTTGGTGTAGATGCACCAATTGTTGAGGTGTTCGTGACTACAGGGGCAGTGGTCGTCGGTGAAATGGTGGAGGTAATGTCCGGAGCAGTCGAGCTTGTCGGAGTGATGGAGGTCGACATTTTTCCAGTAGGGATATTAAAATAGTAGATTACAAAATAAACAAAATTTCGTCTTGCGATTGTTGGAGATAATTCGAGCACAAACAGGGACTGTAAAGAATATCACTAAAACTGGAAAAATAAAACAGAAAAAGTTATAAAGTCGAGTAGAGTTAAGAACTCTCTCCGCAAGAAAAAATTGGCCCGGTAGTGCTCTTCGGTTTTGGCAATTCGTCCCCTAAGATGAAACGACTTTCATCTCTGGTTTAACAGCACCGTAAGAAACCAGAGCTCCGGCGAACTAGAGGAACTGGACTGAACTTTGGAAGAAAATATAATGCAGAAAACGTATGTTATGTGTTGTATATGAGTGTTATGTGTTCCTTGATTTTTCCAGGTAGCCTGGGTTAAACCAGGACCCCCATACGGACCACCTCAATCGGACCAATTACCCAAGAACCAGGTCCAAGTTCCGGGTCCGGGCTCGACTCCGCCTTCGGCTACGCCGAAGGCGGACGGGCGAACCCAAGTCCAAGAGCCCGCGTGAGCTTTATTCACACAAAGTCCATAACACCTGCTGGTCCACTTGATGTCTACTAATGAAAATGTAATAATTTTTAAACTCCCTTCCACATTGATTAACAATCAATGTGGGATATACAATAATGCACTTAAAAAACCGTTCAATTTCAAAGCATTATTTCTCACTCACCAATAACTGAATTTGAGAAATTCAAAATACTACGATTATCTACATGACACGTAGATTGAGACTATACAAATCGTTAACACGAATTATCACTATACCATTAAATTGACTAAATACAATTTATCAACAAGGTGTTATTTTGCAGGATCAGTTAGGTTGCCAGGAGGATTTTTGGAGATCAACCAGGTCGCAATGACGCTATTCCATCATTGTTTAGGTCGCTGATTTCAAATTTGAGGTTAGTACCCCCTATTCTTGGTAACCAATCCTTTTGGTTTTATCAGATTTTTACTAAACAGAAGATACATATGAGGTGCGCTTCAAGTTTTCATAGGTTTAAAGGTGAGTGTTCATGCAACTGGCGATGATAAGTTTTGTTGGTTAGTTTTGTTTTTTAGTACTTGGATGTTTTAGTAGTAGTTTATATTTTAGTAAATGTGTTAGTCTTCTTTTGAAATTTCAATGTGATCTTTGTTTTGATAATTTTGTTACTTTTTTTTTTCTCTTCTGTCATAATTAGCGTGAAATTGAGTTGCCTCGTTGCAGGTATAGTTTAGGCAAAAATTGGATAACGTGAAAAGATACGAGCATCAAGCATGATATATAGCTAGTGCTCATTTATTATTTAGGGGAAATTGTAAAAAATTACCCAAGGTGGAGGTCCATTTATCAATTAATCTTGCATCCAATTTGAAATTAAATAGTACCTACTTTTTGCCAAATAATCCAAAATTGTGATATGAATATACCACAATACCCTTACTATTAAAATAACTAATAATAATAATAATAATAATAATAATAATAATAATAATAAAATTGGAGGCCACCTGTCGCCGCCGTCGTCTGGCCGCTGGGAAATTTTGCGGCGAGAATTTTTTTCCCCCAACAAATATAAAGTTAGCCTCCGGCCGCCAGAATTCTTTTCCAGTCACATTCTCTTTTCCTTATCATCTGAAAATATTTTCCGGCTGCCGAAATTTATTTTCGGCGTTTTTTTTTTTTTGCCAAGAATTTCTTACTGTATGTCTGAATTTCTTACTACATGTCCATGGAGTCAGTGCAGTCAGTTTTTTTTTTCAACCCATATATTTTTCTTACTATATGTCTGGATTTTTTACTATATGCATACATTTCTTACTATATGTGCAAACATTTCTTACTATATGTCTAAACATCTTTTACTTAATGTCCAAAAAATAATTCCGGTCACCGGAAATATTTCTTACTATATATCCGAAATTCTTCATATATGTAACAGATTTTTTATTTAATGTCCAAAAACTTCATACTTGATGACAAAAAGTATTTTATTTGATTGCAAAAGTTTCTTGCTTTGATGTGCAAATGTTGTTCTGCATTTTTTACTTATTACACGCTTTTTTTTTACTTATTACACACTTTTGTTTTGCCAAAAAAAAAAAAGAAAAAAAAATTATTGCTTAATAGCAAATTATTATGTATTTTCTTATTTAATAAAATTATATATTATATTATAGTGAAATTTCATACTTTATGTTAAAAAATTAATTATTTTTCTTACTTTATATCCTTTAAAGTAAGAAAGTTTGTTATTTTATAATCGAAAAAGTAGGAAAATTTCTTATTTTATAGTGAGATTTCTTACTTTATTTTCTAAAATAAAAAATTTTAATTTATGTTCAAAAAAAAAAAGAAAAATCTTACTTTATAGAGAGAATCTCATATTTTATGTATGAAAAAGTAAGAAAATTTCTGATTAAAAATTTCTTACTTTATAGTTATATTCTAACTTTATATTTGTTGGGCAAAAAAAAAAAAAAAATCTCGCCGGAAAATTTTTCGGCGGCGGTGGGGGTGGCCGGCGGGAGGTGGTGGTGTATTGTTTATTGATATTATTATTATTATATTATTATTATTATTATTATTATTATTAGGGGTAACCTTGTAATTGAATATTTATGGTTGGACTATTTGACATTTTCTATAATTAGTCGTAGTATTTGACAAAAATATTTTTTCTTATATAGTATTTGACAATTGACCCTGTTATTTATAAATAGGAAACAAGAAGACATCTAATCAAGGTTAATTGGAGCTGGATACAATGAAGAGTGCACGTGAGAAGCTATTAGTGCACGAAATTGTTTGATAAAATGTAGGAAAGAAATGTTACACTGTGGACTAGTACAAATGTTGCATACTAGGAGAGAGATTAACATCAAGGTTGTATCTCTATATATAACTAACTAGTTTAATAACAGTGTGTTATACAAGATTTATCTATAATATTATTTATGATAATTATAGAGTTTTTAAATTTAAAAACAAAAAAAAAATTCAATAGATATTGTATTTTCAATTCGTATCTTATACTGATATATAATCAATATTTATTACTATTATCTTTATTGTTAGATAATTTTATATTTTAATTTAGATTAAATAATTCTCAATCCGTGTCTAATTTCTATTAATTAATTATTATTATCATCAAATACTTTTATATACTAATATTTATATTGAATTCGTTAATAACTTATAATTTCACTTAGAAAAATTCAAAATACGTCATATTCTCAACCCATGTCGTATTGTACCGGTGTCTAATCAATATTTATTAATTACTATTATTTTATTATTTGATATTTTTTATGTTATGTTAAATTCGTTAATAATATTTACTTACATACTTAGATAATTGCAAATAACTCAAAGTTTACTTATTTTTTATATTTGAAAGGAAACCCGTAGAAAATTGATTTTGTAAAAATATAAAGCATACAACACCCCACATGTCTTATGTCAATATGTGATATAAAAATTAAATTCTATAAGGCAGTGATAATTCGATTAAAAACGTTGTATATCTAACTTGTAGTATATGTAATATTACTTTATTATTTTTATTTCTTTTTTAATGCGTAAGATATTAATTTGTTCATGTAGATATATAATGTCCTTAACAATGTATTATATTGGGATTAGATAAGGAGATGTAGAATATATTTAATATTTATTTCTTAGGTATCATAATTTATTATTATTATTTCTTGTTGTTGTTTCTCTCCTTTTTCTTTTTTTTGGCGTAACAATAGTTTTTCATATAGATTTTTAATGTTATTCTCAATATATTATATTAGTACTAGATATCCAAATTTAAGTATATATTTTTTATATTTATTTTTATTTTGTAATAATTTTATATAACTCATATTTTTCTTTAAACAGAATATTTTAATTTCCAAAAATAAAATTATTTCAACATTTATTATAAACAAAACAAATTTAGCTTATAGATTTTTTCTAATTAAATATGACTTAATTTTTTTTTTTATATTAGTAGAATAAAGTAAGATATTGATTTAGGCAAAATATGATAAAGAAAAATATTGAATTATATAACATATAATAAAAAGAAAATATTAGATTAGGAAAAATATAATAATAGAAAATATCAAATTAGGTAAAAATATATCAAAAGAAAATATTAAAATAGGTAAATATTAGGTTCGGTAACACCGAACCACTAAAAAAGTTTCAAAGCTGGCAAAGTGTGGGAAGCAGACACATAGGATAATAGGATTCTACTTTAATATATAGTGTAGATATTAAATTAAATAAGAAACAGTCTTGAAACAAAGAAATTATGTTAATCTTTGATGTTTGGGACTCACTAATTCGATATGTAGATTTTAGAAAATACAAGTGTGAAATACAAAAGTGAAATCAAATTTTCTTAAATTTAGTACTTATATTTTACAATTTATTTATAACAATGTTGAAACATGTTTGAAACAATTATAAAACAATTCTTAAAAAAAAAAAAAGAAAAAAAAAGATCCAATCTATTATGCCTGTGTTTCCACTTTTAAGTTATAGAAAAATAATATAAATAGAATAAGTTAGATAGGACTTCCACGCTATTTCATACTTGTTTCTACACCTTAATAGTTGAAAAAGTGAACCCTATAATATTTGTTATATTTCTACATTATTTTCACGTTGTTTCATACTTGTTTCTATACTATAGTGGTTGGAAAAGTGAACCCTATTAAAACTTGTATTTCTTTTAATAAACTAATCAATGAAAAAGTGAATCGTAATTACATTAATGTTATTTTTCTATACCCTAATTGTTGGGTTGTGGTGCCTAAAGTACTGTACATCCAATCCCTCGTGTAAGACCCATACAAATATAACAAGTTTATTAAGGTAAATTGGATTATAGTGTATAATAGATTTTTTAATATTATTTCTAATTGTCATATATGTGATTTGTATTAATTTTATTATATCAATTAGGTGTTATATATAATTCTATGTGTTATATAGTACTTGGGTTATTTTTTTAATTGGATCAAGCCACCCCTCAAGTCAATTTAACCATTTTGATTTAAAATTTTCGGCCAGGCTATTTTTATAGCCCAGCCCACTAACCCATAGTATAAATAGATTTTTTCCTTCACAATCTTGGCATCAAAAATTCATTTGATAAGAATAGTCCCTCTCTCTAGCCATCAGCTCTCTCTCACTTTGAGAGTTATTTTTCTCTTTTGTTGTCCCATCTTCGGCTGCCGCCGCCGTGTCGGTCGCCGGAAAATGATTTTTTTCCGGAAAAAATCTGTTTTTTTTATTTTTTTCACTCTTCCTTCTCCCTCCATCGGGTTACAACAAAAACACAACAAAAGGTTTCTTTTGTTTTCCTTTCATTTTCGTACTTTACAGTTTTCTTTTGGCAGCCGATTTCGTTAGACTCGTGATGAAAATCCAATCGTCAGATCATAACCAAATTTATACATAGATAGTACATTAAATAAGGTTTCCAACGCCACTTCCAGATCGACGATTGGAGCTCTGGATCATTGGCAAGACGCCGGCGAACTTCGACGGTCGATTTCCGGCAAATGGCAGGTCTGAAATTATTGTTTTATATATAGATTTGTTCGTATCGATGAGTAGTATTCGATTATATATTTAAATTTGTTAAACGAGTCAGATAAGTAGTGACGGAGCCTCAAACCGCCGGATGCCGGCAATCCCATTTTGGCCATTTGGAATATCGGAATTTGATGAACATTATATTAAATGAAATCCCTCTTCACGACAAACATGATTTTGAACTCGTTTTTTAATTCCGGTGAGATTTGGGATTGTGTATGTGTTTGGTCCGAGCGTGAGTGTGTCGAGATGTGTTTGTGTGTGTGGCCGCGCGTTTTGTTTGTGTTTGGGATGGTGGCTGGTGTCAAGTGGTCGTCGGAGAGGGTCTGGCCGATGAGGGAAAACAAAAACAAGCTTGGCCGGAGTTTTGTTAAAGTTTTGGGGTTGAATTGAAATGGGTCAAAAGTTGAGGGATATGTTTTTGAGAATTAGATATAGTTTTAGACCCAATTGAAGGTTTTCAATTTAGTCCCCTGAAATTAAGTTTGATCTATTCCAAATTGACCCCAAATCAGATTCTTTAAACTGCAGATTGACCCCACAAACTTTTAAAAGTTCTTAAAATTATATTTCGACCCCAATTACTTTATTAATTTTTCAAAACCGTACAACTTTCTTATTTCTGAGACGAAATGGGTCAAGCGACTTCCAAATGATTTCAAATTCGAACCATAGATTCATTATAACATCCTCCTACGTAAGACGTATCCAAAATTAAAACTTTAACCTTTTAACTTCTAAGTTCAAGAATCGAGACCAAATGCCTTTATTGTACTATTACGCGTTCTATTATATTAGTTTCATTTCCAAGTATCTCAGGACCATATATATATTACTTTAATAAAGTTATATTATATTTTAGGACTGTATCTGGGCTTTATCTGGAAGTGACAAGGCATTTCATGTACTAGATCGGGAACCTCATAAAGCCATCGTAGTTATATGCTTGATTCTAGAAAGCACTTCAAGGAAGGTGAGTAAAACTTTCTTAAACTGGGGAGTTTGAAATTCTCAAATTATAATGCGTTATTTATGCTTATCTGCAAGTAAAATATTTTTAACTGGAGAGTTTGAGATTTTCCAAATCAAGAAGCACTTGTTGTTTAAACATATTTTTCTGTTTGTATAAGTCTTTTGAAAAATAGTATTTTGAGGGAAAATATGTAAGTGTGCATTGCTCTTGTGCTTGTGCTTAATCATAAGTTCAATTATATGTTTTTATATCAAATGCATCATTTGAACTCGACTGTTGTTATTGACTGTCTGTTATCGATTGTTACTGCCTGTCTGTTACTGTTTATCTGTCTGTCACTATTACTGTCTGTCAGGCATGAGTAGTTTAGGTAATAAATCGAAAAGGTTGCCTGTGATTCTTGCTTGACTACTCGTGGTACCTATTCCCATTCTTCCTGGTCGGGTCGGAGACGGCGGCAGGATTTGGGTCTTAGTTTGGGTATATTCCGGAATATGGCATACCCTGGATTTGAATCCCATAGCTAAAGGGACGTGGAGCCTACTGGGAGGGATAATGCGATTGAGGCCTCGGCTTGGAGTGTCATTTTTCTTGGTGAATGGAAACGTGTGAGTTGATATTTGATCAACATCGATTCTACGTTTATGTGAGTTAATCTGGTTCGGAAGCTAAGTGCTACGCGTGGGAGCCACCTCTAGAGTCCTTTGGGAGCTAAGTGCTACGCGCGGGAGCCACCTCTAGAGTTCCGTATCCGGACACTCACAAGTCGGACTGAATGTTTTAGAACGAGACAGGTTCTCCTGTTTGTTCAACTGTTAATGTTTCAATTAAAAAAATCAAGGCGAGATCAAATGTTGATTTTATCGAGCCTCTACCAGAGCAATCATTTCAAGAGGAAGCTATAGATACACAAAATCCAATTTAACTAGACCATGTTAATTTCCAATTGCCCCAATGATAATGACATGGATGAACTTGTTGACGAGGCAGATGATGATGCAGAAGAAGAGTTACCCACCTATCAAGATACAGATCAAGACACAAATGAAGATGAGTTTGGTGGTAACTTTAATAGTGAAAGTGTCGGATCAGATGATTAGTTTGGTTTAAATATATGTAAATTACTCATATTGTAAGTGATTCGAACTTTTTGTACCTACTTTTATTAAATTTGTCAATTTTAAAAAGCTCGACCGCAAGAGTACAGGATCGCGTGTAGGTTGATAAGTTGAACCGAGTCGATCTCTCAAGGAAAACTAGGCTCGGAAGTTCCTTTTGTGTTTATTTGTTTACGAATAAGAAATAAAATAAAATCCTAATCTAAACACATGAAATCGAGAATTTAATTTAAACGAAGAACAATTAAATTTAAGGTTTTTGAAAAGATTTTGAAAACAAGGGTTCTAGAGCTTCGAATCGTTTCCACGATCTATTGGGATAAACCCAATTGATGGTTCACGACGATTCTAGGCTCTAGACCCATAGATCTAGCCAATCAATCTCATCAATATCATCGTAAACCCAACACAATCATCATCATACTCAAGATCCATACAAATCATCATACATGGGGGGTTTGTTTGTTGGAGTTGAATTATTCTAAATTAACTAGCAAGCATAAGAATTTAATTAATCTAATTAAACGAAAGCATAAGAACTKATTAAACTATATTAAAACYAAATTAATTAAAGACTTACTAATTAAACTATGACGAACAGCAGCGTTTTGGTGTCGAGATCTTGAATCTAATCTATCTAAGAACTAATCTAAACTAATCTTGAGCTAGAGATTTAAAACTAAGAAATTTAAAAAGAAACTAAGAAAATAAAATGGCACTCTTGGGGTTGTCAACCTTCAAAAGGCCTTAGAAACCCTAGGAATAATGTGTATTTTCGAATGTGAGGGGTGGTGGGTATTTATAGGTGTAGATGGCTTAGAAAAGGGGTCAAGATCAGGGTTTCCGCCCCTTTTAGGACGTTCAGCACTTTCCATACCAGTTGAGCCCAGAAACGACCCTTCTAGAAGGCCCAGAATCAGGAGGTGCTGCCAGCCCAGCTTTCTATACCGGTTGGGCCCAGAGACATCCCTTCTAGAAGGCCCAAAACTGTCATTTCTTCACCAATTCACTTGTTTTGCGTCTCGTTTTTTCGTACAACTCCTATGGATCATCCTTCAATATTTAATTCACCAATTTAGCACTTAATTACTGGTACCCAGTCCCAGCTTAAATACTTCAAATCAAGGCTCGTTCTCGCCGAAACTCCACTTGTGGGCCCATCCTTGACTACGTAAGAATATAAATACCTCAAAATATCTAAAATAAATATAAAATTAATTAAAATATGATAAAATAAGTTGGAGATAAGAAATTACGAAAATATGCTCAATCTATCCAACTTTCACCAAAAATACTAACTAAAACGAACTAAAATACTAATTAAAATCAAGGCAAATTCATGTTAATCAACTACCCCACGCTTAATTGGTTTGTTCGTCCTTGAACAAACATTAAGTTCAAAGTGTAACATAGAAAGAAAATAAGTTCGAGTAATGAGTCGTGTTATGCTCATTACATAATTTTGAAAATATAGGTACTAGTCACGCAACATCAAACACTCCACCCTTATTACATTATCACTTCAAAAACAAATTCATGCATCCTCTCAAAGGGAATATATAGGGGTGATCACTCAAAGCACTCAAGCAGTTGCTGCATAGGAAGTGTATACACTCAAATCATACAAATACATGCACAATAAATAAGCACGGAAAATCAATCTCTTTTCAATCGCAAATTAAGTGTGCTGTCAAAACTAAGAATCGGAAAAGGACTTTACGGGTTGTAATGTAAGGCTCTTTTGACGGGTATGGAATATATAAGTCGTGTGGCTAAATAACTCACCCAACCTAATCTAATCACGAAGCAATTTGCTTCACCTCGTTCAAAAAAAAAAAAAAAACCTCACTTAACACTCATAACGTAGCCTTTTAAATATAGGCTATTTCTCAACTCGATACTCTAAAACCGACTTGAAGCTCACCCAAACACAAGAACTATTAACTCTACAAACTCTTTTGCCTTTTAAACATTAGGCTTCAAAATAAAAATAAAATAAACTCAAGCCTTTATTAGCGCGTAGGCAATGACTAAACAAAAATTCACAAGACTCACCATCCTATTTTTCTTTTTATTTTTTTTTATTTCCCCTTTTATTCTTTTTATAGGGTTATTATTATTTTTTTTTTTTTTTTTTTTTCGGATGGTGTCTCAAATTATTAAAAATCATAAAATTCCTAACAAAATTTCCAAAACACTAATAACCAAAAAAATAACGAACTCCTACCCCACGCTTTTAATGGGTTAGTAGGGGTCGACTCAAAAATAAAATCACTCATGGCTATAGGCATGGATTATTTGGCTATGATTGGCTCATTCGGAATTTATAGTGGCTAAAAAAATATTATGAATATGGCCGGAAATAGGGTTTTTATATGTGCCTTAACCTCAATTTTCAAAGTCAACTACACACAGCGGTATCAAAGAGATATCAAGACTGAAAACTTATTCAAGCACATGCAATGATGATAATCACTCAGGCTACTCACTGGCTTTTTGCATGAAAAAGTTTTGAATTGACGCTGCTTTTAAGGTTTTGCGAAATCAATTGCGTCCAAGTACCATTTTACAATATATAAATAATAATTTTGAAAACTTTATGCACTTATACACGCTCAAATATAAGAACCTCAAATCAAACTTAATTAACTTCGACAGGCAAGCCATACAAACACAATTATAGCGCAAAAATAGCAATCAATCACGTTAAAAATATTAGCTAAYACAAACTCACGAAAATTTAAAATTTTGCACAATTTTCAATTATAAATCACAACTCAACCATCCCCCCTCTAAAAACTTGGCAATCCCCTGATTGCCATAAACGAGTATAAGAAAATAAAAGCAAGGGAGAAAAAGAATAAGAAAATATCCCTGAAAATAGTTGAGCTTCTCCAAAAAGCACTTGTCCAATCATCTTTCGTCTCCAATCGCGTGAACTAAAATGTCTTGAATAAAACCTATAAAGACAAAACAAACGAACAAAACAAAATAACTAGTAAAAATAAAAGAAAACCAATACTTGGGTTGCCTCCCAAGAAGCGCTTGTTTAACGTCAAAAGCTCGATGTCTTCTACGAACGATGCTATCCCGGATCAAGAAATAAGTGACGATCGTGCCACGCCTTAGTGTTCTCCAAGAGTACATTTAGGCAATTTAAATCACCAAGGCGAGCACGGAAAGCAAGTCGTAGAACAAAAACTTCAATTCGCTTTGGAGGTCGAAAAAGCGAATAATTAATCACCACGAACATATTAAAAGTAAATTGCGGCATAGGGTGATCCTCTACTTCCTTAAAAATTAGGGAATCCGTCGAACAAACGGCAAATCCCTCGTACACTCCGAACTTCTTCAAATCTTTAGCATCTCCCTCAACACCCTGAAAAATATTAAAATCTATATAATTACATAGGGGAGGGAAATTTTGCTTGATTACCTCAACCACCATCTCATTCTCATCCTCGATCATGGGTGGCTTGATAAGAGGCTCGATTATCGCATCCTTCTCGATAAATTCGTCCACCACCTTTTCTACATTGGGCATCGCATCACCTCCATTCCTATTGAGCTCGATTGGGCATGAATCTCCATCGTCAATTAGGTTCTCCAATGGCAACACCTCCTCCTCGTTTGACAACCCCTCAAAAGAAGCCATTATTTGGGCACACGACCTCTCCATATTTGCCATACTTTGTTTCATAGACTCACAACTTCGATGCATAGACTCAAAAGGGTCATCTTCGAGTTCATCTTGAAAACTCATGGTCTCAGCTTCTTGATCTTGCTGCCCCGCCAAAAGTTGATCATCTAGTTTATATTCTTCATGGCTCGTACAATCTTGGACAGCGACAACCTCCTCCTTTGACTCATCATCAAATGTTACCAAACATTCATGCGTCATATGTCCTTGGCATCCACAATGATCACATATTACATTAGGTACATAGAACATCCTCATGAATTTATCGCCTACTTCATACCATGTACGCAAAGAATTAGGTTCGAGCCTTTCAAACCATTTCATTGCTTCTTCCTTCAGCGCAAAAGTGAAAAGTCGCATTTTCACTTGATCCCTTGTAAGACCGTGAAGAGGAGAACTATCAGTGATGAACTCGTATTTTTGAATGAATTTTAGCGCATCTTCGTTTGGACGCCCATGAAAAACCGGGAGATTCAATTGGTCGTATTTGTCGGGAAAGTAATTATTCATCGCGTTACTCAATGGAATGGGCGATCGAAGTGCATGACGCCAATTGAACGGTGGTTCATCGTACAGATAATACATTTAAAAAAAAATTCTTAAGAAAAATTAATATTTTCGATTTTTTTTAATTTTTTTTTCGAAAAATAAATATTTTTAAATTAAAAATATTATTTTCGAATTTTTTTTATTTTAAAAATAATTTTTTTTTCTTTTTACGAAAAATGGTTTGATAAATCTTGGGTTTTGATTGTAGATGAACCTTGCAAACACAACACTCAACGCACAAGATTAAAAGCACCGGGGGAAAATAATAAAAAAAATAAAATGAGAAATTACAAATAAATACTAAGGATAAACGAAACGAAAATAAAAATACAAATCAGGATAACGAAGAGCAAACACAAAATTCACAACCTTTAGTTTTCCCCGGCAACGGCGCAAAAATTTTGATTCGAACTTTTTGTACCTACTTTTATTAAATTTGTCAATTTTAAAAAGCTCGCCCGCAAGAGTACGGGATCGCGTGTAGGTTGATAAGTTGAACCGAGTCGATCTCTCGAGGAAAACTAGGCTCGGAAGTTCCTTTTGTGTTTATTTGTTTACGAATAAGAAATAAAATAAAATCCTAATCTAAACACATGAAATCGAGAATTTAATTTAAACGAAGAACAATTAAATTTAAGGTTTTTGAAAAGATTTTGAAAACAAGGGTTCTAGAGCTTCGAATCGTTTCCACGATCTATTGGGATAAACCCAATTGATGGTTCACGACGATTCTAGGCTCTAGACCCATAGATCTAGCCAATCAATCTCATCAATATCATCGTAAACCCAACACAATCATCAATCATACTCAAGATCCATACAAATCATCATACATGGGGGGTTTGTTTGTTGGAGTTGAATTATTCTAAATTAACTAGCAAGCATAAGAATTTAATTAATCTAATTAAACGAAAGCATAAGAACTAATTAAACTATATTAAAACGAAATTAATTAAAGACTTACTAATTAAACTATGACGAACAGCAGCGTTTTGGTGTCGAGATCTTGAATCTAAGCTATCTAATCTATCTAAGAACTAATCTAAACTAATCTTGAGCTAGAGATTTAAAACTAAGAAATTTAAAGAGAAACTAAGAAAATAAAATGGCACTCTTGGGGTTGTCAACCTCCAAAAGGCCTTAGAAACCCTAGGAATAATGTGTATTTTCGAATGTGAGGGGTGGGGGGTATTTATAGGTGTAGATGGCTTAGAAAAGGGGTCAAAATCAGGGTTTCCGCCCCTTCTAGGACGTTCAGCACTTTCCATACCAGTTGAGCCCAGAAACGACCCTTCTAGAAGGCCCAAAATCAGGAGGTGCTGCCAGCCCAGCTTTCTATACCGGTTGGGCCCAGAGACATCCCTTCTAGAAGGCCCAAAAATGTCATTTCTTCACCAATTCACTTGTTTTGCGTCTCGTTTCTTCGTGCAACTCCTATGGATCATCCTTCAATATTTAATTCACCAATTTAGCACCTAATTACTGGTACCCAGTCCCAGCTTAAATACTTCAAATCAAGGCTCGTTTTCGCTGAAACTCCACTTGTGGGCCCATCCTTGACTACGTAAGAATATAAATACCTCAAAATACCTAAAATAAATATAAAATTAATTAAAATATGATAAAATAAGTTGGAGATAAAAAATTACGAAAATATGCTCAATCTATCCAACTTTCACCGAAAACACTAACTAAAACGAACTAAAATACTAATTAAAATCAAGGCAAATTCATGTTAATCAGTAAGATACTCTTATTTTAATTAATTTATTTTATTTTTGTGTTTATTAAAATGGTTGATATATGATATATACTAGAATTTTGTAAAATGCTCGTATTGTCTGATAATTTTATCAGATGCCGAGAGGTAGTGGACGCGGATACAGCAGCCTAGGTCGATCGTATATGGGGTCGGCTAATCATTTAGCTGACTGGATGACGATTACGTGGGCATTGGTACTGATCATTCAGCGCCGACCGTGGATACCATAAAACCAACACTGACACCGACACCGACATCGTCCGATGCCGGTACATCCCGACGGGATTTGAGCCGACCACAGAGGGGAGTTTATGTATTTTTTGCCGGGAAGAAGTAAGTAAATTAATAATTTTAAAATTTTAATCATCATTATTATTAAATTATATTTGTAACCACACACACAATTATAGGCTGCATAGCAAAGAGGTAAGGCAGACCAACATATTTCAGGAGATTATGGAGAAGGATCTCCATCCCGCCGGGTGGCAGTTTAAGGCAGTCCTTAAGGAGACTCGTCGAATTGTGGGACATGTTTCAGGTAATTATTATTTTATGTCCAAATTTATTAATCTTTACTGTAACTTGGGAATCATGTACCAATTGAATTTTAATTATTGTTTTATTTTGTAGGAGATTTGTTATTGGGACATGGATGAGTATACTGTAGAGAAGATAACTCCATACGATGCAAGACAAGTATGTGAAGTGGCTGAACGAGTATATGCAGTATCATGATTCTCATGTTGGTCAGCCACCGACATGCATTGATGAGGGGGTCTGGAGGTAAATGATTCTGTTAAATGTTTTCTTATTTAATTAGAATTTTTTATTTATTACAAATATTTTATATCATCTTATATATCATACATTTTAACTAGGGCTTGGACTGTTGAGTGGGATAAGCCCGAGAACAAGAAGAAGTCCAAGCAGTGCAATAAGAACAGGGGGAGCGAGCTTGCTGGTTCAGGTACTGGGATGTCGAAGCATAGGGGGGGTCTAGATCTATGGTCGATTATCTTTTGACATCGTAAGTAGTTTCAGAATATAATATAATATTTATTTGTTTATTTTTAATATTAATTATTTGATAATTATTTTGGATACAGGAGCGGAAGATGGGTACGCCGGTCACTACGTACCAGGTTTTTGTACGTACGCACAAGAAGGACGATGACACGTGAATCAATGCAAGATCCAGTAATACTAATATGAATCTCTTTCTTATTTTTAACTTGTTATTTAGTTTTAATGTAGAATTAACTAATGAGTTGTACTTGAGGAGGAGTACGAGCAACGTCTGTATGATATACGTGCGTGATATGTGAGAAATTATGTTGTAACTAATGATATAAAAATATACTTTTGTGCACTTTTTTTTCTCATATATATTTATTTCTCGTATATATATTCTTGTGGATGGACGAGCACCAATTTCATGTTTTTCATTTATTTTGCAGTATTTAGTTGCTCTATTGGTGTAACGATGATCGTCGGATGGTTCGTGGATTGATTTTGGAAAACTCTCTATTATCGGGTTACTCGATAATAGAAATTAGAACAATGGGCTGTATTTTGTTTGCTTGACATTGGGCTGTATTTTGGATTTTTGATCATGGGCCTGGAAGGTGGTAAGGCGGTTGGTTCTATTCTATAAATAAGGTGATGAGGCGGCCAGCAGAAACAACTTGACTTTTGGAGATTAATCTTTTGATGACAAAAAGGAGGCCGCCAATTTGACTTGCAAAACAAAAGACATCTTTTGTAAGGAAAGAAAAGAGGCAGCCGTAATATTTGGTAGAAGGAGAATATCAAGGCATCTTATTTTTGGACTTGCAGGCAATTGCAATTAGGAAGCACATAAATCTCCCAACCTTTATTCGAATCCTTCTTTATCTTTCTTAATCAAGAACAATCACTACAAGAAATTTGATGTTCGATGATGATACGTTTCGTCATTAAAAGTCTATTTTTTTCGTCACTGAAGAGAAACGGTGACGAAACTTGAGCGTCACAACGGTTGTCATGGTATGACTGTCACCATAGGTGAAAGTGACAATTTTTTCAAGCACGTCACTAAATGTTTGATTTTGATGACGCTGGTGTAAATTGTCATCATAGATGATTCTATTTGGTGACGCTGAATTCGTCACGTAAGTGATTGAAAAATTATCATCAAAATATCGATTTGTCACCGTGTTTTCAATGACGAACACTTAATTTGTCATCAAAACATTCGACTTTCCGTGACAAACATAACTACGGTGACAATTTTTATTGAGTTATTATGACGCTCATATTGTCGTAATATGTATTAAACAATTTCCAAATATAATGTAATTCATCACGATAGATCTGTTTTATAGTGACACAATATTGACCGTCACTGAACATCTATACTTACAATGACAAACCATTGTGTCACCATTTACTATTAAAGGAGATGAGATTATTTGTCACAATAAAATTATCAATATATGACGAATTTTACTATCATCATAAAAGATATATGTTCAATGATGATTTAATGGGTACATATGGTGATAAAGTCCATTGTCATTAAATGAGTTTATATGGTGACAAAACAATCATCATAAATGATTTAGTTTAAGTGACAAGTTCAAAGTATTATGTGATGAAACAAGTTGTCATAATTTATTAAAGTGACAAATTTGAAATACTTATGTGATGCTTAAAGTTGTAATAATTGAGTGAACATGATTTGATTATTTACTTTCATGACGACATAAAAATATGTGCATTAATTTGTCATTATAAGAAGGGAAAATATCATAAAGATGAAAATGAAAACAAAGAAGCATTTATCATTACAATATAATGATAACAATATTCCAAAATATTTCTTCGACCATTCGAACATATTCCAAAACACTGACAACTAGCCAAAATATTACTTCGAAATATCCAGAACACATACCCAATTAGACAACTAGAATTAATATACTATAACATTCAAAACAAAGACCTGAAAACTTAAACTAAACCAAAAGAGTTACTTCATATATCAAGACTTGAGCCTGACTTCAGCATTGGCAAACGAAAGTTAGATCTAACAGAATACCTGCATATTTAAAATTTATAATTCTAAATTAGCTTATAATCAAATCATCAAAAAAATACTATACAAAGTACACAAAATTGAAATTGGAAGTTCCGACTTACGTGGAATATAATGGATCAGGCATTATTCCCACCCAAAGCAGACTCATTTGCTCTCATGAAGGCCATAAGCTTGTTGATGCACTCGCCTTGCTGAGTCAGTTGATTATTTAAATAATCGACTTCATTCTTAAGCTCAATCACTTGACCTTTTGAATCCTGTAGCTTTTCTTGAGTTTCTGCCAGTTCCTGTTGCAGGTGTTGGGTATTCGAATCAGGCAATGTGTTGGGTATTCGAATCTGCCAATTCATAACCAACGCCTTTGATATAACCAGATGCATGGCCAAGAACTGCAGTTACTATTTCTTAATCGGTCTTCTCAATCCCTTCTTCAACATATTTTGCTTTCCTAGCTATCATCTCATCCTAAAAAAACATGGATGTAAGTATATTAATAATAACATAATCATTAACGAAGTTGGATTATAAAAAGCATGTGCTAGTTAGTTACCCAATTTTCTCCTGCCTCATCACTTGACCAACCACCTTTCACTGTATAATGCGTGCGCTTGTAAAGTTCAATCTTATCACATTCATCGTCGGCCTTCTCAGACTAATCAGCATGAAAAAAAGGAAAAAAGAAAAAAAATCAGAATACAAATATAAACATTGCACCAAAAAGGAATAAACTTAACACTAAAATATTCATTTCGTTACACTTAAATGGAATTTAATTTATATATCTACTGTCAAAGAATTTCCCTTTATATTGCAATACGGGAACAAAAATTGAACACCTTTCAATAGAATGAACCACGTTATAATTTAGGTCGATTACCCACTTCGCATGTAGAAATTAACCAAATCTAACGGCATAGAAGGCAAGGAACAACACATTTTAATTCTTCTCTTATAAGATTCTTGACTTTCCTCCTAACCTTTTCTGAATTGTCTTATACCACAAAGTTTAAATCTCAAGGCAAATATTCAGTATAACCTACATGTGCAATAAAACCCATACTTACAGCCGTAGTACTATATTTACTTACATGTGCAAAAATATCTAACACAAAATTGTGGCTAACAAAATTCAAGATGCCGACGCCAACAAAAATTTTAATTTACCAATGGGAAAATCTTACATTTGAATTATATTTGCAGGGAATTGCCCAACCTATGTCCCCCAGGAGTAGAAATTCGAGATCGATTCATCTAATTAGAAAACTAAAATTAGTAAAAAAAAAAAAAACCAGGATCTTCAACAAGACCAGGTTTTAAACTTCTCACTCTAATTCAATACAATCAAGATCTACATAAGAGAAAACAATAATAGTAAATAAATGAAGAATTATATTATAATCCTCATCAAACACACAAAGAACTAGAAAAAACATTGAAAGGATCATTATCAATATTAAATCCTGTGATGCAAAATTCCAACTATTGATGGATAAACTAATCATACTCATATTTACACGAGCAATTGAGAAACAATTGATGGTACCTCAATTTTGCGCTGCGAAATATTTATCCTTTCGGCGGAAGAGATTTAGATTGATTGCTAATACTTATTAGTTTCCAACAGAATCTTGAAGAGGAGATGAAGTTGGTGCTGGCACTGTGGCATTGTCTCCCTACACAGACTTCGATTTATCATAAAAGAAATCCATATTACATCCATATTGTTTAACGGCAACCGTCAAAAATGCGAGAAGAACTCAGAATTCCACCTTCTCATTTTCAACCAAACCTACGACGACCAAAGGACAACAGCTCATTTCAAGTTAAGTCCACAATGTAACACAATGCGAAGAGGAGAATTTCTATTATTAACTTAGTAGCCAGTCAATATTCTGGAATCAAAAACAACCATTACATGGTAAAATTATCTCACCGAACACTCTCTTTTTTTTTTTAAACCACCAATCCTTCCATAACATAACGGGAGGTTATTCTAAGTACTGTATTATATATTACCCACATGCAACTTGTATAAAAGATTTAAAAAAAACATTCTACTAGTTGTTTCAAATTCTATTTCAGATCCCTGGATTAAACTTTTAGACTGAACAGAAAAGACTTGGGTCGGAATTGTCCATAGCTTCATATGTGGAAACAGATTGTGTGATGCCCAAAACTGGTCACAAGACACAAGGTAACTAACAGATTTAGAAGAACAAGCTACAGACCAAACAAAATTAAGCCATGTGTCACCTGTCCAAAGATTTGACCCAGCACTACTAATTGGAACATACACGAAATCTGGGAGTCGAGCGAACAAGATAGCTTCAGGCTAAAGTTGTTGAGAGGTCATCTTAGGGGGGCTTACAGAACAGACATCAGTAGAGTCGGCAGAGGTAAGAACCGACGGGCTTTCACCGGGCTGAGGAATGTATGAATACACAACAATCGAAGCACCTATTGCTATCGCGTAGAGGCCGGGCGATATGTACAGGTGTCTCGGACCTCCGTTTCTCGGGTCGGTGTCCTCCGAGTCTCCATGGAAGGGCTTCTTCTGAGAATCCTGAACTCTCGGTTCGAGTAAATTTTCCAAGGCGATAGTAGTGAAGGTTGGCATGGCTTCAGACGGATTAACGAAGGGATTTAGGTTTAGTTTGATTTCGCCGCCATAGAAGGAGGGTAGAGAGAGAGAGACGAGGGAAAGGTGGAACACCAATCACTCTCTTTAAAATGTAAGACCAACAAACTCGCTTATTCTGCATTGCGCAGGTTCAATCAAGCCAGTATAAACGTATATTTCTAAAAGTGCAAACCTATTAGCATACACCATCATGCGAGCGAGAAAACTAAAAAACTTAAATTTGGACCAGCAACTCCTGTACTCGATCTTGCACAAAGTTTTCAATAGCAGTAAGCCTTTGTATTGACACAAACTGATAACTCCCTCGACCGTTTTGGAGGCTAAAAATGACAAACAAAAAAAAAGAAAGAAAGAAATAAGATTCAAACCAGTCAGTCACATATCTGGACTTGCTTCTTCAGGTTTCATGGTCAAAGTCTCAGTAACATTATTTGCTCGACAACAACCTTTAAAGGTTTCCCAATTTTATCACCCATGATATCAATGACCTCCTTAATGCTTCCAATATGACATGTTCATTATGGACTTCCAACAACTAAACTTAGAATCTAGAAAATGATTACTTGAAAACACTCTAAATTATATAAGAAAACACTTAATTGAGAAAATGGTTCAGAAATCTACCATAAGAATCCTCCAACTGTCTAATAAATGCCAACTGGAACAAAGCTTCTGCAAATTCATAACAAAGATTTCACTTGGGATAAAAATATGAAATAATTTGAAGAATCCAAATGTCAACTTATTGTTTAGAATTTAAGACTGTTATCAGTTTTCAATTTAAGGATCATACAGTCAAGTTGAACGTGTTGGTGCCAAATCAGAACCGTTTCGAGTTGATCTGTTCAATTACGCGGACTAATGAAACCGAATATCACTCGGATGCAACCAACCAACTTGAAACAATCAATTAGCGGCTCACCATTACAATACAATACTAGAAGCTTCTTTGCTCTTTCAAAACATACGAAGAACCCAGAATCTTCGCCCGAAAATCTCGACAAGAACCCCAAATCACCATGAACCCCTCAGCCCATTTCAAACCCCAGCTTCACCTGTTCAGTCAAACCATCAATCCAACACCATCGACGATCCACTCAGAATCAATACCCAAAAACCGCGAACCCGCAGCCACATCACGAAAAGATTCGGCAGCTAGTACAGCCCCTGCTTCTTCAAGAGGAACTCCCGGTTGAGTCTTACTAGTCTTCGACCCAAGAAATCTTCGACCCGAAAGAGCTCAACATCGAGCCTCGGTTTTTCGTTCAAGGTAGAAAGGGGGCGACTATTTACCAAAAACATAGATCTCCGCAAAGTCGTAAGACCATGTATGGGGGCTGGCGGCGCGGTTGCCGATGATGAAATCAGGTGGTGAAACAGCCGGGGAAGCAGGTGTCGTAATGCCAGAGGAATCATTACCGCCAGGCATAGTCCGGCCCCAAAGCCCGATTTAGAGAACTCAAGTTTAAACCAGAACAGCTTTCAGTCTCCATTCACCATATCTGGAGGGATAGAATCGAGCCCAGCCATCCCCTCCGCCCTGCTCTAGCCGAATTGCCATAAACCATCTGGGCAGCCGTTTCTGATGAGTCAATCCAATCCGAACCATCATTTCAGACCTTAATCGGCCAAAATACGAGACACCATGAATACCACCGTCTCCGCCTCGGAACCAAGCCCATAAAACTTTAAGCCGGAGAAGACGCTGAGAGTCACCTTCTTGTTAGTCCGCCAAAGCCATTTTCGGCTACCTGCTCGCTGTCAAGCTGCTGCCATCGCCTAAAGGCCCTCTGTGAATCATTGTTGACTCCACCCCAGCGCCGCCGTGTCGCAGTCTACCCTCTATTGAGCCCTCCAATCATCGCCTGATCGCCGAAGTCTCTGGTTTTCCAGAGTAGTGTGCGTGTTAGAGGGGAGATAAGAATGGAGGCCGATGGTAGGAAGGAGAAACCCCTTTTTCTAATTGAGATTTTGATTTCTCCGACTTTGGGGAGGAGAGTTGCGTTTGATTTATTTAATACTAGCATAATACCCGTGTTAACACATGGGTATTTATAACATGTATATATATATACATATATTACAATATTGAGTGTATTAAAAATACATAAGTTTTAAGAATGAATAAATAATAATAAATAAAGATATATTATTTAATTTACTCATTGCAGTTTTTTGTTTTTTTTTTTGTAAAGTAAGTTATTAACTCTATTTACATATCTATCGTTTTTGTCATAATAAAGTATTTTCAATCAACTTCTACTTTTACTCTTGACATTGAAGTATAAAGCTGACAATTTCTAAAAATTGGTGATATAGACGAATTGAATATTTATCTGTTGTACTTGTATGATGTTAATGTGATAAAATATAATTTTATACTACACCAAATAATATTTAAAAAAGACAAATATTTTATTGTGAAAAATAAAAATAAATAGAGAAGTATATAGACTTTTTTCTAAAACTATATGGGAAAGATATTAATAAAAGATAAGGATGGGGATATGTTAGATTTGATAAAAATATACATCAAATTTTATTCAAAATAAAATCATATTTTGGAAATAATAAAGAAAATTCCACATATTTCAAATAATCTAAAGTTGAAAACATAGAGCATCTCGTAATATCATATCAGAATAAAATTTGAGATCCATTGTAATAATCCCAAAAATCTCAAATATTATGCATTTTCATCTTATAAATAATATCAATAAGTCAAATAATATATGTTTCGCCTTCAAAATTATGTAGCTAATCTGTGAAACAAGAAATCGGTACATAATAAGTATTTAAATAATCACTATAATCTGGTGGAAAGTATAATGGAGACAAATGGAGGATGAAAACTTTTAAAAATTGAATTACGCACCATTATGAATTCTAAAAATAAAGATCAATTTTGTTTGAACAATTATTCAAGGTCTACGGAATAACTATAAATTACACACAACAATCGTGCATTTTCAAAATTTTAGAAAATCTCGTCAAAATAAAAAACTACATGCAAAAAATAATTTATATAAAAAAGAATCATAAGTTTATTTTATTTATAATTCATGACTAAAAAATAAATACAAATAATGAGAAAGAGTACAATTTGCCTCTGCAAAAGGTTGAACAATCATTAAAACTCATTTTCGATAGCTTATAAAACTCCACTTGACATCCCAGTTCAATCATACACACAAATCGATCATGAATTAAGAATTATAATTAGAAATCAAAACCAAAGTTCAGATCTGGGGACATTTAAGAATGAAGAGAAGAATGATAAGAAAGATTTTTAAGAAGATAAACAATATAGATGATAGTATAGGTAAAAACCCGTGTTTTAAAACGCGTATCACGCAAAGCGCGTCAACATCGCTTAGTGTAAATAGCGTTAATATTAAAAATAATTATATAATTTTTGTGAGTTATTATTAATATAAAATAATTATTTTTTCTCGAAATATAACTTAAAATACAATAGAAAACATAAATTAATATAGAACTTTATGATGATATATAATAAAATGTTAAAATTTTGTAAGAATATCTAGAAAGAAGTTGACAAATTGATCAGTATCTTTAGGTCAAATAATATAAATGAAAAAAATATCACAGAATTAGTTAATAGGTGGATGGTTTCTATTTATATGGAAAACAAAATTACTTTCTATTTATATGGAAACACAGATCAAAACAGGTCAATAACATAATATAAATAAATAATTGGTGTAAAGAATTACTTAAACACACTCTTATAATATTGAATGTGTATGCATGGGTAAGTTTAAGTTTGAATAAATAAAAACAAAACAATAGGAGAAAGAAAGGAGAAAACATATATGGGTGGAAAATTAGAATTTTAACTAAATAAAGTTGTGATAAAAAATAGGAAGAGAGAAAATGAGAGACAGCTTGAAAATAGAACGGAGTGAGAAATATAAGGATAAATAAATAAATACCATAGATATATAGAAATTATAGTCGTCCAAAACTTCAATAGGAAATTTATTAATTGTGTTATGTGATTATTGGTCCATAATTGATTCTGAATATCAAATTTGAAAATTTATTATTTATGAGAGAATTAGATATATACTTTTACACCCATAATGATATTTATTCGGGATAAATATTTTATTATATTAAAACTCCTCATAGAAAATCATAGAATTTATTTTTTTATCAATTATCTGCCTAAATCTTAGATTTCTTTTTTTTATCAATTATTTACCTGTTTAGCTAGAGTGTTTTATTCAAATAGATCTTTAGATCCGTTGTAATCTTGTTTTTTTATTGGAATATGGATGAATTTAGAAATCATATGTTTATTTATGATGAAAATTTTATTATATTAAATCTCAAAATTTTAGAATTTTTTATCAATTATTTACCTGTTCAACGGGAGTGTTTTATTCAAATAAATATCGTTATAGTCTTGTGTTTTATTGGAATATGAATGAATTGAGAATCGTTAGGGATTGGAGTGTTTTATTAAAAAAAATCTTTAGATATGTATTAATTTTAATTTTATTTTTATGATGGGAATGTAGGGGAGTGTTTTAATGAAATAAATCTTTATTAACTTTGTTTTTGTGTCGTGAATAAGAGAGATGAAGGAAAATTTTATATTTATTTATTATTTATTTCTAATTAGGCTATGTGATGGAATTTATTTAGAATGAACATTTTTAATTCTATTACGGCTGGAAATAACTTTAACCGTCGTTAAAATACATACATTAAATAATTTTTGTATAGAATAGAATTTTTGGAATTTTTTTTTAGAAATTTCTAAAAAAATGTAGAAAATTTTAATCGGTATTTTATAAAATTTCCTACTTTGTGTTGCTTAATAATATTATCTTTCTAATTGATATTTCTTCACGTAGTTTAAATTATTGATTTTATCAAATATTTTATAACTATATTTTTTTTCTCTCATCTAATGATTCAAATCTAATCTATCGTATGACACTCAGGTAGGTTGAAAGTGTTTTTTTTTAACTAATGATTCGCTAATAAAATAAGGATAGTATTCTTTCACGTGGAGAATAAGAGAGAGGAAATAAACAACCGAAATGATAAAAAAATGCAAAAAAAAAAAATACACATCTAATCTGATCTATCGTATGACACTCAGTAGATTGAAAGTGTTTTTTTTTTTACTAATGATTCGCTAAAAAAATAGGGTGGAGGTTTTTGTTTTCAAATAAATATAGTTTTCTTTAATAGCGGACGTGGAGAATAAGAGAGGGAAAAGAGAAAAATTGCAAAAATAAATAAATAAATAACATTAGACACAAAATTTGAATAAAAGCACGCAGAGATCCACGTGGAAGCGGTAAATTACTTTGAATTAGTAATATAGGGCGGATTTTACGTTTCTTATTTTCCTTAGATATAATCTAATTATTTAGAATTTAAGTATAACTCAAATAAATATTAAAGAATTACTTAGAATTAAAATATTATTTTTTATTTTATTTTTTATTATATTTAAAATATTATTTTATTTATATTACTCAATTCTATTAAATAGTTATTTAAGATTTAACTATAATTTAATTTCAAATGTTTGATATATATTTTATATTATTTTAATAACTTCTATGATTTTCTTGAATCTTGTTTTAAAATTTATTGAATAGATATTTTTAATTAAATATGAATTTTATGTGACTTCATAACTATTTTCAATTATATTATAATACCATATATTTTAATCCAATTATATTTCATTTTTATATTATTATACAAAATCTCAATTTCTCTTGATATTTTAATCATTTTTTTTATTTGTTTAATTATTCATAATTAAATTATGAATTCTGGTATTCATTTAAGTAACTTTTAACTTCATTTATTTATTATTTTTTAATATTGATTATAAATTTTTATTTATGAAGTATTTCTTATAATTTATTTATAAAATCTATTATTTATTTTAACATTTTGGTATTTTGAGTATAGGTTGATTTTGTAATTATAGAATAAAAGTAATATAAATATATTTTTTAATAGTAGTACATATTGGGTAAAACCATAGTATAATTTTAGGGGGTGCCCTAAATGTCGAATTGAGTGAAATTTAAGATTTAATACAATTATATGTATTCTCAATTTAAAGTTGTGTAGATTCCATGAAATTCTACTTTTCTCAAATTCTATAGAATTCTAACATCCTCAATTCATAGTAGAATCTTGTAAATTTCATTAAATGATGGATTTCAATGGAATTCTATTACATCTTAAGTTAAAAAATACACTTGCATAAATCCCGTGTAACACACGGGTGTTAAACTAGTAATTTTAATACATTAAGGAATTCTGTTAAAATACACATAGTTCTATAATATAGCTTCATAGAATTCCATTATAATCCAATGGAATCCACGAAATTATCCATTGAATCTATACAATTCCATAAAATAAATACTCAATAAAATTTCATGGCATTCAATGTTGAGAACCACCCCTGTAGTTTTTTTTTTTTTTTTTTTTTCATTTGTACTATTAATGGATTGATGAGGTTTGATTATAACTAAATCCAATTACACAAATAGGACTACATGTARACAAACATGTATAAGGAGTGTCTGTACATAAGATTCCCCTAAATTTATTCTTAATTTATGGCTACTTCGCAAAGTATCTAAACTTTTATATTTTCATTATTTTTTTATAATGTTTGTATGTAACAAATGTTAAATTATGGCATTTACAATATATTCCTAAGTTGTACATTTAAGTTTCACACTTATTTATTTAAGAAAATAATAATAACTTTAAAGAACTAGAAATAGAAAACTCTAATATGGTTAGTTATTTTATTTTATATTATTTTATTTTCAGTATTAATTTAATAATTATTTAGAAAGGCAGCAAAAGGCGGGGCCTAGGCGCGCCTAGGCATGAGGCGCGGGAGAAACTCCTTGCCTAGTGCCTAGGTGTGGAAAAAGGCGGTCAACTTGTTTTGTTGACCGCCTAGGCATGCTTAGGCGTAAAAAGGCGCATGCCTTTTAGATGAGTAACCTGATATTTTTTTTTAATTTAACCAAATATTAAAAAATCTACAATGATACCAAACGAGGATCAAATAATTAATTTTTCTAAAAATTTATAGTAAGAAGAAGGTGCAAGTCCCAAGAGAGCTCCGACCCTTACTGCCCAACCAGAGAACGAACAGCTAATGCGTGCCACTTATTGAACAGGGTTCAATGGCCGGTCCACGATCCCTTGATGCCGAAGGCGCCCTTGGAGTGATCTCGTAGTTCCTACGGAGAGGAGACGATGGGATCGGTCAATGGATTTTCCTTCTTTTTCTTTTGCCGCCTTTCGCTCAAAGGGTTGAAGGGAGGTTAATGCCTGCCCAGTGCCGGAAGGTCATGCCCCAAAGGAGTTCAAAGCGAGTAGACTAGAAACGTCTTATGAAGATTATTATACTTTTACAGTAAAACGTCATGATTTTAATGTGAAATTCATACTTTTCCAAAAAAATGTGAATAGTTGTTTTGAAAAGTATGATCATCTTACATGACACCGTGATTAGTACGTTGATTTTGTATAGATGATTAGTATTTCGCTAACTATATTGGAAAATATATAGAAAATTTTGTTAAACATATATTTTTTCTTACTTATTATAATAATATAATAAATAAAATAATAAAAATATTTGAAAACGCCTAGCCTTCGCCTAGACACGCCTACTCTTTCAAGGCTTGAGGCTTTGCATTGCCGCCTTGCCACGCCTCACACTTTTTTGAACCTTGATCGCAAGTATAAAAAAAAATTCACCTTTTGGTGGTTGTAATGTCTTTCTCTAACCTTTAGGTTAGGTGTTCAAATCTCCTTTGCATATATGTTATTGTTGCTTTTTTTTTTTTTTTTTTTTTTTCTAAATAGGAACTTTTAGTCATTTGGTATAACAAAGTTGCTTTTTTATTTTCCCAATCTATTAGAATTTTTTTTTGAGTCTTTTTAGCATAAGTAAATCGAAGTGACATTCTATTATCTTTTTAAATTGATGTGGAATTTTAAAAATATAAATTAGTTAATTACAAATTATTGTCAAAAGAAAATAATAGACAATACATTTTTTCTTAAAAGTTTTAAAAAATAAATACTATTTGTACTATTGAACGCATGTCATTCTATTTAAGGGTATGTCTTTAGACATTTATAAATTACAGTGGATACTTGTTGGTAATATATATTTAATTAGATCTCTTACTTAATATAAAGTAATACACATAACACAATGATAGGCACGCTTAGTGGTTTGATGAGATCACTTGCTTAATATAAAGTAATACACACACACACACACACAAAAAAAAAAAAGCAAACTAAGTGGATTATTCATTACCTCATTTCATTAAAGTCTTTTACGCAAACAATTAAATGCCGAGTTTGACTCTCTGGTAGAATATTTTGGGTAATAATAATAATAATAATAATAATAATAATTATTATTATTATTATTATTATTATTATTATTATTATTATTATTACTGTAACATAAATAGAGAATTTATAATTATTTTGTAATACTTATTTAGTAAATTTGGAAGTTAAAAAATAATCAAGAATACAAAACATACAAAATAAATTTGAAGATTTTATACAATTAGTTACAAAAAATATGAACAACTTCAAAATCAATATATAACATAAAAATCATAATTATTATGAAATGGCATAATATAATACAGAAATAAATTATAAAATCATATAAGTAAAATATAAGAATTTGTGATTATTCTGAAATAAATAACACTTTATTATATATTTATCTAATTTAAAAGTATTTTGAATTTGATTTATATTTTTCCTATATTATGAAATTTAGTTTTATATTTATCATTATTAAATATATTAAGTAATTATTCATGATTAAATATTTATTTTTACATATTTATTTAACTTACTTTATAATTTCTAATAATTTGTATTATCATTTAATAGTATTTATAATTTTTTTTATTTTCATATTTAATAAATAAATACATGAATTTAAACAATAGTTCATTAATAATTTGCCTTATATCAAGTTTTGAGATTTAATTTGTATTATATTATAATATTTTATTTTTATTTACAAAATTCCTCAATTAATTTTATGAATCAACATCTCATATTTCTTGATATTTTTTCTTTTTATTTATTAAGTACTTTTGTTTATTTTATAATATTTATTTTTTTTCTAAAATTTCTAAATAATTATTTAAAATTTAATCAATTTTTATATATTTTTTGTTTAATTTAAAAGCAAATTGAGATATTTTTTATATATCCTATACTATTTATGTTTTTTTTTAATTTCTTAAATATACTAAGTAATTATTCATGGTTAAATATTTATTTAAATTATTATTTTTAATGACTTATATTATTATTGTATAATATTTTAAAATTTTATTTTCAAATTTATTAAATAATTATATAAATTTAAATGATATTTTATTATATATTTTCTGATTTTAATATTAAAAAATCATAAAAAATACCGAAAATATAATGTAAACTTGAATTTTATAATATCAGTGTAGAAATTATTCAAGACTTCTAAATAATTATTTTAAATATAAAATAAAAAAGTTATATATAAGTAATTGTAAAATCACATAAGTAAAATATAAAAAATCTATAGTAATTTTGAAATTAATCACACTTAATTAGACTTTTATATAATCTTAAAGTATTTTGAGATTTATTTCATAATATTTTATAATATTTATGTAGTTATTTCATTTTAAAATAAGTATGAAGGACTAAATATACTTTTATATTTATTTAACTTGCTTTATGATTTTTTTTAACTTATATTATTACTCTATATATTATAAAATTCAAATTTATTAAATAAATATTTAAATTGAAACAATATTTATTATATAATTTTTCTGGTTTTAATATTTAATATTTATATAGTATTGTAATATATCATTCAATATTTGATTTTAATATTCTAAAATTGAATTTTTTTTAAAAATCAAATTTATTAAATAATTATGTAAATTTAAACAATGTTTATATTAATAATAATAATAATTTAAATTAAAATTTAATAAAATAAGCTAATAAACTATAAAAATTGAAATAAAATATATCCCAACAATTAGTAATAAATCTAGAAACTGGAAGGAAACTAAAAAAACAAATCTAATTAATTATTTCATATTCTTATAAAAATATATATGATTGAAATCATATAAAAAAATATGAGAAATGAGGCAACAAAGACGAAAAAATTGAAATCAATTAAAAACTCTCTATTAACTTAAATTAAATTTAAAAATAAAAAATACTAAAATCAGTAATATTATAAAATAAAACTGGATATTCATATATTAAGTTAAATAACTATTATATTAATAAAAATAAAATCAAAAAATATATTAATTAAATCAAGATAATGAAAAAAAAAAGCAAATATAAAATAAAGGTAAAAAGTCATTAACCAGTCAAATAAATATCAAAAATCTTAATAACTATGTCATAAGTTTGTTACAAATGCATAATTAAAAAATCAAAGAAGTGAGGCAATAAAGATAAAGAAAAAGGAATCGGTTAAATAAATTCTATATATTTAATTACTCAATTTTATTAGATATTTATTTAAGATTTAACTATAATTTGATTTCAAATGTTTGAGATATATTTTATATTATTTTAATAACTTCTCTGGTTTTTAATTAAATATGATTTTTATGTGACTTCATAACTTTTTGTAATTATATAACTTCATGAATTATGAGTATGATATTCATTTAACTTTATAACTTCATTTATTTATTAGTTTTTTTTATATTTATTATAAACTTTTATTTATGAAATACTTCTTATAATTTATTTAACAATCTATTATTTATGTTAACATATATTGGATTACCCTAATTTCAAATTACATATATTTATGAGATCTCCCACATAAGATATTTATTATATAATTTTTCTYATTTTAAGTTTATTTATTTAGTATTATATTATATCACTTAATATTTTTCTACAACAGTCCTCCATTAGTTTCGTGGCCTAACAACTCTTTTTTGTTTTGGAATATTTATTTTATTTTTTTATTGGGTGGTTTTTTTATTGTATATTATTTTATGATATTTTAATTTTTTGTATTTTTCGTGCAATAATTACTTAAAAGTTAATAACACATTATTATATTTTTACAGAATAATAATATTATAGAATATTTCTTTATTATTTTTCATATTTATTTAACTGACTTTAAAAATTAAAAACTTCAATTATTATTCTATAATATTTTTAATTTTCTTTTTGAAATTGATTAAATAACTATATTATTTCAACAATAGAATCTTTGGAAAAATCTGTAAAAGTTTCTAATCAATATTTTATTAAATTTCCTACTTTAAGTGATGTGCTTATTAATATGGATTTAAATTATTGATTTTATCAAATACCAATGATTCAACTGGATTGAGAATGTTTTTTTTAAAAGAATAATGATTCAGGTAGCTTATAAAACTCCACTTCACATATCAATTCAATCATATATCATGAATAAAAAAATATAATCAGAAATCAAAACCAAAGTTTATATGTCGAAAATCCTTTTTCGGTGACATTTAAGAATGAAGAAAAAAAATGATATGGATAACATGGAAGTATTTTTAAAATATTTTAACAAGGATAAAGATATTAGGGGAAAAAAAATTTAGTATGGGTACTATGAGTAAAAATCAGTGTTTTAAAACGCGTATCGCTCAACACGTTGCGTTTTGATCCCAACATCGCCTAGCGTAATATCGTTGTGTATTACGTGAGTTATTTGAACACATTATTATAATATTAAGAAAATGATTATATATAATTTTAAAAAATTTTAATATAAAAATAATTATTTTTTTCTCGAAAATATAACTTAATATATAATCTCAACAAATAAAGTATAAGTTCCAACAAATATCAAACAAAAATTATAATTTATAAAATATAATAAAAAAACAACAAATAATATAGAATTCTCTGATAGTATAAATAAAAAAAATGGTATGTAAAACCACGACACTATTTACATAGAAACACCAGTCAATTACATAGTATAAATAAAAAAAATTGGTGCAAATAATTATTTAATTACATTAATATTTCTTATCAGTTAATTTTGTCGCACACGAAAAGATAGGTTTGGTATCTAAAAATAAAAAGAAAAAAATCGCTAGGAAAAAGGGATAAAATGGACAAAAAAGATAAAAATGAAAAACGGTAGAAGTAGTTTCGAAAAAAAAAAGGAAACAAATAATAATAAAAAAAAATGCAGCAGAAGCAGAAATAAGAAAAGGCAGACAGAGAGCTATGTGGAAGCAAAAAATCACACGCGTACACTTAATTAGTAATATAGGGTGGATTATATTATAACTTTTATGTTTTGCTTTTTATATATTATTTTATTTAATTTTTGCTATAACTTATAAAATAGTTATTTAGAGTTTTTTTAATGTATTTATGAAAAACTTATGTGGTAGTTTTGATTTATATAAGGTTAAGAGTAATTGTGATCAGACAAGCATACAATTATATATTATTTGGAAAAGTTAATATCAAATAGTAGTTGGTTAAATGGTTTGGTTCGTTCCTTGTTAGCAATTAATGTTGTACATTGTGGGTTCAAATCCCATTGGTTTTGTTTTGCGATTTTACTTTTTTATTGACATTACTTCTATTATATTTAAATTACACAAAGGTTCGGGAGCCAAAAAATAATATTTGAAAGACAAGATGTTTGAACCCACAATGTTTTATATTGATAGATAGCCCTAACCACTCGACCACATGGTCTGTTATATTTTATAAACAAAGAAATATACGTTCAAAAATAAATTTAATCTTTCTTTTAACCCTACATAAATTACCAAAAATTCATTTTTTAAACTTAATACAAAAGCTAATACTTCCCATAAATATAAAATAAACTATAAATAATTATTTAATAAATAAAAGAGTAAAAAAAAAAAACTAAAATCAAAATATAAAATGTTATAATATAATACTAAATAAACCTCAAAACTTAAAATCAGAAAAAAAAAAAAATACCAAATAATATTTTAAATTTATATATTTATAAGATAAACTTGTAAAATAAAAAACTTAAAAATATTCTAGAATAATAATATAATCCTTTAAATATTATAGAGCAAGTTAAATAATACTTAATCATAAATAACCACTTGATTTATTTTAAAAATGAAAAGTATAATTGGAACATTAGAAAATAAATATCAAAATAAATTACATAAGAATATAATAAGGTGTGATTAATTTCTAAATAAATATTTCACACACAAAAAAAGGTGTTCACAAAAAGAGATTTTGGTAAAGAGATTAACTAAGAACTTTTGTAGACAAATATGAAATGTTATAATACGATATTAAATAAATTTCAAAACTTGAAATCAGAAGAAAAAATAAATAATCTGTTATTTAAAATCATAAACTTATTTAATCAATTTGAAAACTAAGAAACTTGAGAAATATTATTTAATAATATTTTTGTCGTTAAAAACTATAAAGTTAGTTAAATAAACATAGAAAAATAAATATTTAATGGTGAATAATAAGTTGAATAATACTTACATAAAAAGATTATAGTGATACCAAATGTCATCACCATTTTTTATCAAGTTGTTATTGGAAAATTCACATCCTAAATCTTGAAGTGAATGAAGATTTAGTATTTGTCATCAATAAATAAGACTTTAGTGTCAAAATAATGTTGTCACTAATTTTCTTGAAACGGTGATAAAATATGGTGTTGTCATGAAAAGAAGCTTATCGTAACACTGGATGTCGTCACCATTTTTCATGGAAATATTAATTACAAAATATAGTGTTGTCACAAATAAAAACTTGTTGTGACACCAAATATCGTCACCATTTATTACTAGCTTGTCGCTAAAAGGTTCTCTCCTACCCATTTTTTTCGTCATTCCACAATTGTGACAAAATCCGTTTAATCGTCATTAAATATGCGATTTAGTGACCAAAAATTAGATCGATGATGACAAAAATAAATATTGTCGTCAAAATGTATTTTTTAGTGACAAAATTAAAATTCGTCACTATTGATTAACATATTATGATAAAATTTTATGCGTGGGAAAAAAATCGTCACTAAACATCAGATTTCTTGTAGTGAATGTTTAATTGTTTATTTTTATTTTATAATTTCATAAACACTATGTTTGAGTAGTTAATTAATTCCGGTCCTTGTGACATTGAAACCCATCGATTGATTAGGTTTTAATTAACTCCCTTAATATATGTTTTAATCTTCATATGAAATTATTTGTGTTATTCTATTTTTTTATCATGATTTTTTAATTTCTAAGTTAGATTTATCACTTAAATTAGGGTTAGATGTCAATTGATAGAAATAGGGCTACAATCCGTAATTGTTGTCGTTTCTATTTCACTTGTAGCAACTAATGGTCGCGCACTATTAGGGATAACAGAACATAAGTTGAATAAATTGAGTTTATGAGTTTATTGCTTAGATTAGCTTATTGGCCTAGTGCTTAATGCTTTTATTGGATTAAATCTAGAGAGCTTATTCTAGGTTTTACATTAATTAGGTTTAATCGAAGAGTTTGTTTCTATTAAATATTTGGTAAGGGTAAATTCAAATAGCAGAGATTATTGCTATTTTGGGCTAATAGTTTCATATGAAAAGTGAATTATAATATTACGATTGGTTAGATGAATTGATCGAGGGCGGAAACTGAACTTGGACTGAAGTTTTCTCATTATTATTAATCTCAAATTAATTCTCTTACGTGTTTCGTTTGGTTGAGTTTATTTATTTTGATTTTTCTTTCTCTCTTTATTTGGTTAGTTAGTTCTCATTAGTTAGTTAATTATCTTTTACTCCCTTTTAATATTTTAATTAAATAAGAATAATCACAAATTCATCCACACTCATCTTGGGATCGACCCTTACTTACCAAATACTAGTTAGTGGAGGAAAGTTGAGGAAACAAATAAAAACATTAAATTTATAGTCTAACGACGCGTCGTTGCTGGGGAGTAACGCGTATTAAATTGTGATTTTTACGTATAAACTATATTTACTTGGAAAAGAGTTGAGAATTGTGTCCAGAATTCCGCAGGCTCTCTTTTATTGGGTCACCCGATAACAGAGGCAAAACGAGAATTCTGCACATAATCCTCCCAACCTTAATTCTATTCGTAAACACCAAGTTTTGTTTGATATTCTTCAGGTGAATGAACTTGAGATCATCCGGAAAGAAAGATTTTCAATACTATCCGGAAATCACTAAGAGAGATCGCGAGTTTCGAAAGAAGTCTAGACAAGATAAAGACACATTGGATACGGAACAAATACTACTGAACTACGAATCTAAGGAGTCTTCAAGTGACAAAGAAGAGCGAGAAGATACTCGAGATCCACGTTCATTTAGAGAGAACGTAACAATGGCATGAGGCAGAGAATGCACATTTAAAGAGCTAGTTAATCCCGATCTCCCACAACAACCACTTTGCATTACATTTCCAACTGTGGATGATGCTACATTCGAATTGAGATCAGGTTTAATGCACCATCTACCGTCATTTCATGGATTAGGTGGCGAAGATCCGCACAAGCATCTAAAGGAATTTCATATCATATGCACGAGCATGAAGCCCGTCGGAGTAACTAATGAACAAATTAACTTACAGTCGTTTCCATTTTCATTGAAGGACCTAGCCAATGACTGGCTCTATTACTTGCCATCGGGCTCTACCACGTGGGGAGCGTTATAAAGGATATTTTTTGCAGAGATATTTCCTCGCCTCACGAGTGACAAACCTTCATAAGAACATTTGGGCAGCGAGACAATCACAGGGGGATACATTGCATGAGTATTGGTAGAGATTCAAGAGACTTTTCGCTAGTTGTCCTCAGCATCAAATGGGCGAGCAGTTGTTGATATAATACTTTTATGAGGGTCTATGTCACGGGCGGCGCTCTTGAGTATGCAGTGGATATTCATTTGCTCATACGGCCTAGTAGATCCCCGACATCTACGTCCGGCCTTCGTGCCAATATCAAGTTTTAAGATTCCTGAAGCTCGCTTATCCTATGAGCCAAGGATCGGGTCATTGACTTCCGTCTCGCGACGCACAGGAGCATGTTTGCCCCCTGCTCAGCATTGAGGGTCTTTCGTTTGCCCCCACCGTATTCTCGTGTGCTCGGCACTCCCTCAGGATGTTCGGGTGCAGTACGCATAATGGAGCCCATGTTCGTAACCTTGCCCGAGTAGGCACGGCGGGTTTCTCTCAAGCCCACAACGCAATCCTCGTGCTCGACACTCTCTTGAGTCACCCTGGGTGCAATACCCGTCCTGGTGCCCCTTGTGTTCGTGTCTCGCCCGAGTAAAGTTATCCTTAAGTCCTTGGTCAAGTACTATGCCGACTTTCCCACCTTATTGCCCCACGACATATGTGGCACATTCATTTCCGATCGACTGACATCATGCCAAAGCTTCCCACTATGCGGTGTTGCCCAACAACCGCATTACCGACTAACGGACCCCCGTAACATGGCTTGAACCCATAGCCAATGCTTACGAGTCAGCTCACGAGGCTATTCGATGTTTTGCCTCGATCGCTCAGTCTACAAAGAGGTGTCCCTTTTAATACACTAGACTGCGGGGCATAGTATTGGGACGTACATCAGCCTCTCGGCCCTTTTGGGCGCCCAACGTTGGCTTTCCCGCCCAACGACTCTCACTCGGTCCCCAACCCGAACGAGGACTCTAGACACTCTTTTGAGGTGCCTAAACCCGGCCCTTGGAGGCCCCAACATGCACCAAGGCGTTGCTCACTTGCTGCCCGCAGCACGAGGGGGCTGGCAGCTAGCTCTCCAGACCCTACCCCCCATATAATAGGCCTTAGAAAAAAAAGCAACGTGCCATGGCTAGACATCCAATTTGTGGGCATGCATACAGGGCATAACTCCCACATCCGGACTCCGAATCCATAACCATTTAAACCGTAGAGTATCTTAAACCATCCTGAAGATTTCCACAAAGTTTCATCCCCATCCGATAAACGGTGAGAGGGGAATCGCCCTTGCAAGATACAGAAATCACAATAATGCCACTGCACTGCTACATCTCGAACGTACATAGTGTTTGCAACTCAAACGGAACCGTCTAGACGTGAAACTTGAAGGAGATAAACCTAAAACTCCTAGAAAGTCCCCATTCTAACAGTTTCAAAAATACCAAAGTCTAAGACCCTCTGCTCACACGATCTCCGCCCTGCCCGCGCGCAGGACGACATCCCATCATCACCTATTTTTACGACTGTCCAAACGGACTCGGAATGACACCAAACTCGGTGGAGAGTTGCTTAACGTCCTAAGGAACGTGATTATAAAATATTTCGGTAAACCCACTTCGGGAAGGGTCTCTGATCTCAGGTCGACGACGCTGTCAAGGCGGGCCGACGCTCCCCGTCGCCCGCTGTTCCAACCTTTGGGCGTGCCTTGCAGCCCATGCCACACGCCCGCGCCCCGTGTACTCCAAGAACAGACAACAACATGTGACGACAGCCTGCACTGATGTGTCTGAGATACAGTGTCCCGTCTTGTCTCACGTAATCCTGGATCTTTGATCGGCATCCCATGACAGTCCTCCCGCACTCGATCCGTTGACGTCCTCGTCAATGCACGCACTAGGTAGAATTGTGCATGCGTGACTGAAATCTAAGTTAAAAAGGTACGTCACAGTCGAAAATCTTGGCTACCTAGAGCTCTCAATGTGCCCCATGCACAGAAATCTACCAACTCGGTCCATCGTGTGCCCGACGAACACAGTACTTCCACGCGAAAAACTGCGGCTGATCCGCTCAACCACACCAACTTCTTGCCAACATCCATCGCACTAGCCATGTGTCACACTCCCAATCGAAGGTGTTTTTGAGACACGACCCTATTAAGAGTCAACCAGCGCCAATGGTCCCCCAATGGGATCCCCTGCTATGGCCCGTAGGCCTTGCTCACAACCGTCTTCTGGCACAACTCCTCACCCGGTGGATATTGGCACTCAGACTTCACCGCTCTTGTTTGGATATTGGGACTCTGGCCTCACCGCTCTTGGTTTGGATATTGGCCCTCAGGCCTCACCTCGTTGGTTTGGATATTGGTCTGTAGACCTCACCGCTCTTGGTTGGATATTTTCCCGCTGGCCTCACCTCGCTGGTTTGGATATTGGTCCATAGACCTCTCTGCTCTTGGTTGGATACTAGCCCACTGGCCTCACCTCGCTGGTTTGGATATTGGTCCGTAGACCTCACCTCGCTGTTTTGGATATTGGTCCGTAGACCTCACCTCGCTTGCGGATCTGGCACTCTGGCCTCACCGATGGGTCTTGGCTCTCTATCCTCACCAAATGGAACGGAGCTTTAAGGCGTGCGTACATGTAGGTTTCAACACACCCTCCCCCACTCAAGGTGTTGCCGACCCGACAAACACCAGTCGATCTCGGCGAGTACTCTAACCAGGCCGGACGACGCACTTCGAACCTGATCCGTAGACCTTTGTTGCAACGCGCAACCGTGTACTCCGCACGAGCACACCTCAAGCATGGCCCGCACTCTCCAAGGGTTTTCCGACAACATCCCATAAATATTGCCTTACTACGCTCCTTCGAGCACACCCGGCTACTCACCGTTCTCCGATTCGGCTACCCTCATCAAAGTTTTCGATCGACATCCCATAATATCACCTACTTCCTTATCAAAGGCAACTGACCATCCCAAATGACGCCTTGCCCCGGCTCTCAAAATCCATCCCCGATCAGCGCGAGGATTCAAAATAGCTCGGCAACACTGGGTGAACTCACACTTGGCATCAGAGGATCGCCCAGCAGATTCGCCAAGTTGGCTGGTTTCCCCCACCCGATCCGGAGACCAGTTCTACAACTTCCATCGTCCCTCTCGGACATCTCGGGATATTCAACGCCTTGCACTCGGGCGCTACTCCCATAAGCTAAGCTCTCAAGAAATTTTTTATACCACAATCAGAGCCTGAATTGGACGGATTCCAATCAGCTCTCCTTAAGATCCGACTTGTTGGGCCACGATGCCTGTTTTGCATGTAATTGTTGTGTTTTTCTCGTGTTCTTAATTAGAGTTTTATATTATTTTTAGTGGTTCTTGAGTCGTTTAGCTTTGTTTTCTAGGTTATTTTTCTTATTTTAGGGTTTTTGTGTTCTTCTTCTGATTTTATGTTTAAATGGGTTAAATGGTTTAAACTGGTTTAAGGTTGGTGAAATTCTTGGGTTTTTATGTTGAAAATTCTCATTTAATAGGTGGTTTAATGATGTGAATTCAAGATAAGGCATGGAGGCCAAAACTCAAGCCATGGCTCGCCAAAAGTTGTGCCAAGAGGGAGCTTCAAAGTTACAAACATTCTTGAATTGCTGCCATCCCTTGCCATCAGCTGCCATCTCCAGCGCCCAAGGCTTGCTCCTTCTTGCTTTCTCAAGCGCCATCTCCACCCCAAGCACATGGCAGCGCCCAAGGCTTGCTCTTTCTTGCCTTCTCAAGCGCCATCTCCACCCCAAGCACATGGCAGCACCCAAGGCTTGCTCTTTCTTGCCTTCTCAAGCGCCAACACCCTTAGCATGGAGCAGTGCCATCCATTGCCATGTCCTACCATCTCTCCCAACTCCATATCAAGCAAGATGGCGCAGGGCAAGGCACTCCTACTTGCCATCTCAAAATGCCATGCCTTGCCAAGCCCCCTTGCACCCAAGTCATGCCTCCCCTTAGCCATGGACGCCCCAAGCCATATCCAAACGACCAGGACTCACCCAAGACCAACCAGCCAAGCCACATTGAGCCATCTTGGTCAACACGGGTCAAGATTCGGTCAAACCTGGAAATTAAGCCTTTAAAATCTAAATTGGCCCATTTAAATCCAATTAAACCTTTTATAAATAGAACCTTACTCTCATTGGTAAAAGGATAACTCCCTTCCCAACCATAAGTTGGGTTTGGGGATCAAATTTCAATCAAGCTATTGGATAATTCTCTCTTTCTTAGGTTTTAGATTCAATTTCAAACTTTGATGTAATTTCTTTTTCTAGTTTTAGATTTACTTTCATGCTTGGCCTTAGGTTTGTAAGCCTGAGAAGAATCCAAATACTCCTTTGGATTGTTACTTTTGATGCAATTACATTCAAGCTTTGTTTCATTTCTTAATTCAAGTAAGTTTCCTTTCAATTTCATGTTTTATGCTTTATTTCCATGCTTTGTTCTTCATTTTCATGCTTGTTCTTCATGTTATGCTTTTTGCCTTATCACCTCGATTTCTTGTTAAATCTTAAGAATTGGATATGGAATCTAGATGAGTGACACATCTAGATCATAGATCAAGTCTTAGATTATCTTGATTTTGAGTTGTTCTTGTGCTCTATTTGCAATTAAATTTTCATGCATAGTTTTAGGTTAAATCTTAGATCTAATCTTGGTTGCTTGTTATTTTTCATAAAGTTTTAAATTTCCCATCCATTTTCATTGCTTTATCCATTCATGCTTTCAATTTTCGTTAATTTGCATTATTTGAGTTTTTATGCATTGTTGTGCCTTGTGCTTGCATGCTTGTACTTGGTGAAACATTGCTTGTTTTTGCTTATTTCCTTTACTTGCTTGCATTTCCGTTGATGGCATACGACCGAGGCATCCTACCAACATGTAATTTCAACTTCTAATGTAGTTTAGTTAGTTTAATTGCTTTATTTTCATTTTCCTTTTATTTTTAAAGTTTGAAACACATTGAATCCTTCGATTGAATCGATCTCCGATAATACCATGCCATGAACCCGTTGATATACTTTCAACTGTTGGGTTCGCTATAATCGTACGGGGCCTACACAACGGATTTTAAAATTTTTAATTAAATAAAATAAATTTATATATCAGTTATATATACTAAACCCCATAAATTTCGTTAGCGGTTTTAACGATCGTCATTATTCATTATTATGTATCTAATACAAATTTTGATTCTTATAAAAATAAATAGATTAATACCTTTTCGATTAATTTCTTCAAGCGACGATTGAGAGGGAATCAATTCCCGGCTAAGTGGCTAACACCGAAACTTCTCGCCGTAGGGATCCAAGCGTATCCCCTCTAAATGAGTCCACATTTTGTTTGCGACACCGGAAAAGTTCTTCGCTAGTAGAATCGTTTTGTTTTCAAATTGATAGGAATATCAATTAATCCAACAATCAACAATTGATTGAAGATTAATTATCGTTGATGAAAAATTATTAATTAATTTCCATCTACAAATTGAAGACCAAAATAAAAGGAGAAAAAGTAATTATTTATTTTTGTTTAATGAAGCCGCCTGCACTCCTTTTTCAAAATCAAAAGAAAACTTATGTTTGGTTTGTTCAAAAAGCAGAAGACGGCTGCTTTCTTTTCAAAAGTCAAAAACCCTCCTTTTTGTTTTGTTTTGTTTTGTTTTGGTGAAGGATGATCAAGACGGCTCCCTTTTTCTTATATATATATATATATATATATATATATATATATATATATATATAAAAGATTAGTTAGGTTAAGATTAGGTCTAATCTTAATTAACTAATTAATTAATTAAAAAAGAATTCTTCCTCAAGTCATCCGTCTCCTTTTAAAACAAAGAGTATGACTTTTCCCAATTACCTTTTATATAAATATTTATATTATATACAAATATATAATATAAATTAATTTTATTCTAAAGTCTTCAATTATTCTAGTGGGCTCCTACAATTAGGACCTACTAAAAATTACATGGACTTGGATTTAAAATACAAGTAATTAATTAATTCAATTAATTAATAAATCCCATAAATTTAAATTAATCAATCCAATTGACTAATTTAATATATTCCTTTAATTGAGATTTCTTATCAAATTAAATTTAATTACATAATCAAATATATAATTAAATATTTAATCCAACAATTGAATTAAAATAAAATCTCATTTGATTAATCTAAATTAACTAATTATTCCAACCATTGGAGTTATCAATCTTGAAATGTCAACAACCAAAATTATGTGTGACCCTTTTAGGTTCACGACTAACACTAGCAGTAGGCTTACAACTTTTGTAAGTTTATAAATAACAATTTACTATATCAATTAATCTAATTAATTAATTTTCTTGAAATTAACTCTTTAATTTCAAGAACGTACAAATCATGGCAACATCTAGCAAGTAGCATGACTACCCAGTGTTAGGTGAAATAGCGAGTAAACCTATTTCAATTGCAAGTCCATACATGTACGATCCTTTCGACAACTAGTTTCCCTATTCAATCTTGGGCATGGATTTATAAGTCGAAACTCAATCGATTTAATAACTGTGATTTCATTTCAAGTTTAAGTAATTCATTTATGAATCAATATTCATCGTGCCCTGGCCAAGGTCTTTGAATCACAAACTATGAAAATCCACAGGATACTTTCTTGTCCATAGACAAGTGTCGAATTCTATGTTGGCTACATACAAACCTCCATGCATATCGATACAATACCCAAAATACCCCTTTTACGATTGTTAGGCAATCAAAAGATAAATCTAAGTATTGCACAATGTGCACAAGGCTACCATCGTACCTCAAGTCAAGGACTAATCATGTARTYTTGCAATATGGAAATTCTTATTCGACAGACAAATCTTCTAGTTAAGAGTTTCCATCGGGTCATGTTCAATGAACTTGTTCTCTAACAAGCACCCACATATATGCACTCGCGTCACAATGCTGATGTTAATGGAATGCAACATCCTTGTCTTACAAGCATGCATCATATGCGCAAGTCTTACCGGGTTATTCAATGTCCTATCTCGAAAAGCCCATTGACTTGGAACAAGTTTAAAACCGAAACCTTAGAAACATGTTCCATGATTGCCATCATATGCGCAACCATATCCCATAGTTTAAATTGGTTTAAGGACTTTATCATACGTGCAATTATAATAAAAGCAAAAACATAAGATAAAGAAAGTTGCCTTTATTAATATAATTCCAATAAAATCATTATACAAGTAGAATGAAATCCAATCTAATTGGAACGTCGGGCACTCTACTCCAACAATCTCCCACTTGCCCTAGTGCCAATTGCCCATGTATCTTAGGCCCATCTTCTCAAGATGCCCGTCGAATACCTTTTGTGCTAAAGGCTTAGTCATAGGGTCTGCTACATTTTCTGCCGAAGCGACTCGATCCACAACGACGTCGCCTCTACCAACGATCTCTCTCACCAGGTGGTATCGTCTCAAGATGTGTTTGGATCTTGGATGAGATCTCGGTTCTTTTGCTTGCGCTATAGCCCCGTTGTTGTCACAATAAATTATTGTTGGATCAACAGTGGACGGAACTACATCCAACCCTTGGATAAAGTTCCGCATCCAAACAGCCTCTTTTGCTGTATCTGATGCAGCAATATAATCAGCCTCTGTAACAGAGTCTGCAGTCGTCTCTTGTTTGGAACTTTTCCAACTGACTGCTCCTCCATTCAAGATGAATATATATCCAGACATTGACTTTGAGTCATCTACATCAGATTGAAAACTAGCGTCAGTGTATCCCTCTAGTTTCAATTCTCCATTGCCGTATATCAAGAATATATCCTTAGTTCTTCTCAAGTACTTAAGGATCTTCTTAACGGCGTTCCAGTGTTCAAAACCTGGATTCGACTGATATCTGCTTGTGACGCTCACCGCYTYTGCGACATCAGGTCTAGTACATAGCATTGCATACATAATGCTCCCAATAGCGGATGCATAAGGTACACGAGCCATCTTTCRTCTTTCTTCAGGTGTCTTTGGAGACATAGRCCTAGAAAGTGGATCACTGCTCATTGGGAGGTATCCACYCTTAGATTCCTCCATGCTAAACCGTTTTAGCACTTTGTCTATGTACATGGATTGGGATAGTCCGATCATCTTACGTGATCTATCACGATAGATCTTTATCCCAAGGATAAAAMATGCTTCTCCCATATCCTTCATGGAGAACTGCTTAGACAACCAAGTTCTTGTTGATTGCAACATCCCTACATCATTCCCAATGAGTAGAATGTCATCAACATAGAGTAKAACAAATGTAACTGCCCTCCCACTAACCTTCTTATAGACACATGGTTCATCCGGATTCTTATGAAAATCAAACATTTTGATTGTTTCATCAAATTGGATGTTCCAACTCCTCGAAGCCTGTTTGAGACCATAAATGGATCTCTATAGTTTTCAAACCTGTTGCTCACTCCCACTGGATATGAAGCCCTCTGGCTGCTTCATATATATCTCTTCTTTAATGTTTCCATTAAGGAAAGCGGTCTTCACATCCATTTGCCATATCTCGTAGTCATAATACGCAGCTATGGCTAACAGGATCCGAATGGARTTAAGCATCACTACWGGTGAAAAGGTTTCCTCATAATCAATGCCTTGCTTCTGAGTATAACCTTTTGCAACCAAACGTGCTTTAAAGGTACTTACCTCTCCATCTACTCCAAGCTTCCGCTTGTAGACCCATTTGCAGCCAATGGGAACAATTCCCTGTGGTGGGTCCACCAAGGTCCATACCTTGTTAGAGTACATGGAGTCCATTTCGGACTGCATTGCTTCTTGCCATTTTTTCGAGTCAATGCCAGACATTGCCTCTTCATAGCTTCTTGGATCACTATCCAAAAGGAGTCCCTCTTCTTTGTTCTGTAACAAAAGGTTCATCCTCTCAGGATCCCTTGAAACCCTTACGGATTTTCGAAGAGGTTCATCTTCTCAGTACCCATAATGGAGCCCATGTTCATAACCTTGCCCGAGTAGGCATGGCGGGTTTTCCGCAAGCCCATAACGCAATCCATGTGCTCGATACTCCCTTGAGCCACCCTGGGAGCAATACCCGGCCTGGTGCCCCTTGTGTTCATGTCTCGCCCGAGTAGGGTGTTAAAAGAGTTTTAGTGGTGTTGAAATATATCAACGGGTTCATGGCTCGATATTATCGAAAATCGATTCAATTGAAGGAATCAAGGTGTTTGTAACTTGAGAAACGAAAATAAAATGAAAATAAAGCAATTAAACTAACTAAACTAAGCTAAGAAATGAAATTGCATGTTGGTCGGGTGCCTCGTCGTATGCCTCAATATGTAAATGCAAGCAAGTAATGAAAATAAGCAAGAAGATGCAATGTCTCACCATGTACAAGCATGTATGCACAAGGTACAACTATGCATAAAATCCTAAATAATGCAAATAAGCAAAAATTGAAAGCATGAATGGAAAGAGCAATGGAAATTGATGTCAAAATTTAAAACTTTATGAAAAATAACAATCAACGAAGTCTAGATCTAAGATTCAGTCTAAAACTATGCATGAAAATAAAAACCAAAATAAAGCATATGAAAGACTTAAAATAAAGACGATCAAAGACTCGATCTATGATCTAGATGTGTCACTCATCTAGATTCCATAGCCAATTCTTAAGATCTAACATGAATTCAAGGTGCTAAGACAAAAGTCATATAATGAAGAACAAGCATGAAAATGAAGAACAAAGCATGGAAATAAAGCATAAAACATGAAATTGAAAGGAAACTTACTTGAATTAAGAAATGAACAAATCTTGAATGTAATTCATCAAAAGTAACAATCCAAAAGAGTATTTGGATTCTTCTTAGGCTTACAAACCCAAGGAGGTGCTTGAAATTAATCTAATCTAGGAAAAGAAATTACATCAAAGCTTGAAATTAAATCTAAAACCTAAGAAAGAGATAATTATCCAATAGCTTGAGAAAATGACCTAAGAACTAGAACAAACGACTCAAAACTACTAAAAATGACACTAAAAACTAATTAAAACACTAGGAAAAACACCACAATTACATTCAAAACAACTACCCCACACTTATCGGTTTATTCGTCCTTGAACAACGAAAAGAATCGAGGGTGTACATGAAATGAACATTATGTGAGAAGAAAAATCCTTGTGCTTATCCTTATTTATATGATGATAGTATCAACATAGACTCGCTATCTCCAAGCATTGCTCGTATTACTCTTTCTCAAATGCAAGCCAAATCGATGACTTCCTCTCAAATGGAATTTTGAGGGTGTTTGCTCAATTCGCTCAAGTGTATATAGGACGTATTTATGCTCAAGTCGGTCAATACATGCACCTTGTCAAGATTTCACAAATCGGACGCTCAAAATTGCTCATAGTACATGACCAAATAAGAGTCGAAAGAGGTCTTTATTATGGGTTGTAATGTTGGCTCTTTGGTAAGGTATGGAACATATGGATATAGTGGATAACACACGATCAAACATGATCAATAACTCACAAAATCTTAATTTCTAAAACCCAAAGCTTATAATCGCTTCACCTTTCCCAATTCACCAAACTATCATTCGAAACCCTTTCATGTACTCACACACTTTTCCGACTTTATTTCACAACACTAAGAAGCCTTTTGAATTTGCTTCTTTTCACTATACTTAGCCTTTTTTGAATTAGGATTTTCTCTCGAACGCATGCTTTATCACTTTTCGTGATTTGTGTTGGAGTATTATTCTTTTTTTTCTTTTTTATTGTATAAGCAACTCCAAACCCGAAACCCACAATAGATTTCCCTCACATTTCTCGTCAACTAGCAACATACCCTCTCGCCTCACAATTCATGAAGATACAAGAGCTAAAATCGAGCTCGGCTAACAAGAAACGAGATAAAGGCTCAAGGGGGCTCGTTTGGGCTTTTTTAAGTAGCTTAAATATATGGATATGACTGGAAAACGGTGATAAATATGACTCGAGGTCATTTTCGAATTTAATCATGTATGATCAAAATCAAACCTCCTCAATGCAATTTCTATAAAACGTGCAAGCAAGCCGATAAATCACACAAGGCTACTCACTAGTTTGAACCAAATTATTTTTCTATATATATATATATATATATATATATATATATATATATATATATATAGGTGGGTTTTGGACGAAGCACAAAAATCCAACCCCTCACACAAGAGGCCATAAACATGCAAAACCCCGACGAGTAAACTATTCAAACCTTCAAGCACGTGGAGTTGTTCAACAATGTTATAAAGACACAAACGACACAAAACTCGACTCAACCATATGAATGTACAAATAGTAAGCGTCACTTCACCAAGAATGCGTCACTTCGCCAAGGTCCGAGTTAAGAACAACAAAGCATGCTTGATAAAAACCTGGGCCCTAACTACCTACCCACCCCACACTTAAACCATGCAATGCCCTCATTGCAAATTAATGAAAATCAAGTAAAAGAGGGATGAATAGAAACTTCCTCAACCGAGCGAGTTTGGGTCGAGCTCGGTGGGGTCCACTTAAAAATCAAGCGATCCAAGTAAAAATCGAGCATAGCTAGTGTCTCCCGACTTTTTGAATGCTACCAAGCCATCAATTCGTCCAAGGTTGGAGTCGGAAAATGAGATATATACAAGAAAGTCACACGAAATTAAAACCCAAGAAAATATGTACATAAATCACGATAAAGTAAAACCAAAATACAAAATAAAATATTTTTTTATTTTTTAGATTTTCAAATATTTTTGGATTTTTCAAGAATTAGATGAGAAATAAAAGAACATAATCGAATCAAGATGATACAAACCAAAGTTAAGTGCAAGTCTCATGAAAACAAATAACTAAATAAATACAAGAGCGATAAGAAAATCAATGACGTCTCCGACGTCGGGGTTGGAGGTTTTCTTCCTCGTCCTCCTCTTCTTCCTCCTCTTCGTTGTTGTCCTCTCCTTCCTCGTCTTCGGCATCTTCCTCCTCTTCGTTCTCCTCATCCCGACACATTCGGCTCTCAGATGACTATAGAGGGCGCAGTGTGCTCAGTCGGTTCTTGCTTGCCCCGCGTTGAGTCGATCAAATCGTGAAAACACTTGGCGTTGGAACTTGTGCCAACCCATGTTGGGACCCGGGCCGGTTCTCGGGCATCCGAATTGCGAGATTGCTGCATGGCTCGTGCTTGCATCGAACGGCATGCCTGAACCGGTGTTCGGGGCTTCGTCGGCCTCGACTCCCTCATTGTGCCGCCAATTATACTCATCGTCCTCCTCTTGTTCTTGGCCACGGCGGTGGGTGTGTCGGGGGTTTGTCGGGATCTTTGGCAATTTCCAAGCCAACTCGATCGCATCGATCCTCACCATATTGGCCGCCTCGGGATCGAACCCAAAATAACGGGCTAGCAACATGATCTTGGGCCCCATTCCGACCCGAGCTACACTCCCGCCTCTCATTTTCGTAATCCCACGAATCCCGGCACAGATATACGGATAGAATGGAAGTTGACGCCCATTGACCAAGCACCAAAGTGCGTGGACCTCGTGTTGGGTTAGGTTGGTACTCTCGTGCTTGCCCATCACGACGTGGGTGAAAAACTTGAACACGCCCAATAGTGACAAGTCAGTGATGGCTGAGGCTTGATATCAAGAAGTTCCACGCCCGCCCGTGATCGATGCCCAAAATTGCGTTGGGGCAAACTCCCTTGGCTGCTCGTCCCACAACTCCTCGCAATTAAACCCAAGGACCGCTTGGAGCACCTCATGGGTGATCCGATGTTCCCTCCCTCTGAGAAGAATGGTGAACTCTAAGCACTCGCGGGCCCGGTAGGTGGTGAAGAATTCGAGCACCAACTCTTAGTAGGCCGGTGCTATGAAGGATGCAAAATAACGGGCGCCCAATGCATCGATGAAATTGAGCACCCGTGTCCTAAACCCGTGATGATATCCATTTGCCACCCACTCGTCGAGGCGCGCGAGAATGACGTAACGCGGAATGACGATGTTCCGTTGGGAGAGGTTTAGAAAAAGTTCCCCCTCGGCCTCGGAATAAATTGAAAGGGGGCGGCGTAGTAGCTGGCAAGGTTGGGATAGGGGGCATCATCATTAGAATAGTCGACCATGGAAATGGGGTTAGGAATACATGAAAAGAACGAGGTATGTATTTTAAGAGTTTCAATAATCAAAGCGACGCTCGAAATGGAAAAACAAGGGGAATTCAAACAAAAACGCTCATTGAGGTATTTCTTCGAACACTTGGTAGGCACAAGTCCAAGACAAGGAATTTGAAGGAAATTTGAAACCAACGTACCCCCAAACACAACCAATCAATCAATCAACGAGTCAAGACATCGGTTCTAGCGAATGACCTCAAGGAATTGCTTGGGTTAGTAATCAAAAGCCGAAGTGCAAAAACCCCCAAATTTCATGTGTTGAAGATGGAAAGGGAGAGAAAAATTCCCGTGCAAAAAGAAATGATTCGGCTCCAAGTCAATCGACTAACCCTCTACTTTCCTTCTCTTTTTTTTTTGTAATTGCATTTTTTTTTCTTCTGCAATCGAGAGGGAATGAGTAGAAGGGCAGGTCGACTGCCCTTTTATAGCCAATCAGCTGGTCCGCGCAAGTGGGGCAGTCGATCGACTGCCTTTTTAGTCGGTCGACAGGCATTCGATCGACATCTGGTCAGTCGACCGACTGACCCCTGAAAAGATCGAGCTACTATCCTCACGTCGATTCGGAGTGGTGCAGTCAATTTTTCAGTCGATTGACTGCAGCAGTGCAGCCGAGTTCGCATTTTTGATCCCCTTATTTTCAAAACCTCCACGATCGCACCTACACAAACCCAAAAACATAAGTTAACGCAAATAAATAAAGGATATAGACAAAATCGAAAGAAGAAAGAAGAGAAAGAAAATACAAATAAGAAAAGGTTAGAAAATCATGGGTTGCCTCCCATGTAGCGTTTGTTTTACGTCATTAGCTCGACGTACTCCCTTTTTGGTCAAGGTGAAAAGATCACGGGAGGATCCACCAACACAATCTCCTCCTTGTTGGGAAGGTCTACTCTTTGGAACGTCCTTGGCGCATTGCATAGCTCGAATAAGATCCGCCAAAATGCAAACGTTCCAAATGGGCAATTGAAGCTCGCCTGGGCTAGGTCTTCGGGTGGAATGGTGGTTTTGAAGTGCCCCGATGACTCATCAAGGAAGCAAAAGGAATATTGGCCGGCTAGCTTTTTCAATCTTTTATCGAAAAATAGGGGAGTGAAATGATCTCTCTTGGTAGCCACTTTCAACTTCTTAAAATCGATCAACGTCCTCCAACCCATTGTAGTCCTCGTGGCCAACAACCCTCCTTTTTCATCTTCAAGAACTAACAAGCCGCTCGTCTTGGGCACCAAATCAATGGGCTTTACCCACTCGCTTTTGGATATCACGAACATCAAGCCCTCCAATAACAACCTCCTCATCCCGGCTCTCACCATATCTTCAAGACTCGAATTCAAAGGGCTAACTCCCTCAACCACTCCCGGTATCCAATCAATAGCACTCTTAAGAACATCAAGCCCTTTAACCATCCTCTCCTCATTTTCTTCTCGATGCGAATTTGCAAGGATAATAATCGACTTGCTCTCCTATTCCTCCTCAAGATAATCATCAATTTTTTCAATCTTATCATCAATAACCCCCACCTCCCCATCTAAAAAGTCATATTTGCCCTCAACAACACATCGATAATCATTTACACACAAATCGGGGTCACATAGAGGCACAACGGACTTATCATGTAGAACCAGGGGCTCATCTTCACAACATCCGGCAATATTGACGTTCGGGCCACCTCCTCATTGGTCTTTTCCTCCATATAAGCTCGCTCGACTATACCTTCGATCATGTCCATATATATCCGATCGATAATAGAATTTTTTGAAAGAGAAGGCAAAGTGAGGTCCACGGGGGTGGAATCAAGAGTAAGAACACTCGGAATTGAAAACACCTCCTCCTCCGACGGCGAGATGACCTTATTATCAACCACCCAACACTTATCGAGGAAAGTATCGAGTGAGTCCGACGCTACAGGAAAATATCGCATAGCGAGCATGATGGTCGGATCGGAGGGTAAGGTAGAATCATTCACCGGGACAAGTGGGCCCATGTGAGGAGTAACAAAAGGATTATGAGTCGGCGGTGGAGCAAAAGAAGGCATAGCACAAGCGGGTCCCGCATGATATCTATGACCCCCATAAACGGTCTCCGAACAAGGCATCGCAAGTTGGACGAGGGAAGGGAAAGGCAAGACTCGGTATCATGGCCACACGTTCCACACCATGCACATCCCAAAAAAGGTCGGTTAACATCCCTCATAGTATGGATGGGGGGGGGGGGGGGGGGCGCACTTTCTATATTGGATCTCGAACCTCCAAACAAATCATAAGCCTCGAGATCATAAGAGGATAAAGCCGTGCATGCCTTAGAATATGTCGGTGGAGAAGATTTTAGCTCGGGAGGATGAAACGTCCCTAAAAAGGGTCTATTAAAATCTCCCATAGTGCGGACGGGGGGTGCATCGGAGCTCGAACCTCCAAAGTACGCATAAGCATCGAGATCTTGGGCATTAGTAGTGGCACCTATCGAAGCTTGATTGAAATTGGGAGGATAAGAATCGCTATACGAGCTGGGACTCGGATATCCACCACTGACATGCCCACTCGGAGTCATATTCAGCATAGGAGTGAAATTGTAACCGGGTGGGGCTCCATATAGGCCGGGATTCGGACTCGGCGTATTCGGATAAATTTGTGGAGCACCATAGACATACGGGCCGGAAGTCGGGGCTTGCACGTACGGATAGGAATATGGAGATTGCACGTTCGGATAGGAATTTGGAGCTACATAACCACCCAAGGAACCATTCACGCCCGAGAAACAATCAAACCTGACATGGTTTGCACCATGCCCTCCCACGTCGAATTGCCCATAACCAAAACCACCATTGGCAACGTGGTTTTCACCATGCTCTCCCACGTTGACAAGGACATTATACAACATCTCATTCCCGACATGGTTTTCACCATGCCCTCCCATGTCGGGAATGTATCCACCAAAGCTATACGCACTTAACATACTTAACAAAAAACGTCAAATAACAAAGAAAGCTAATAACACAAGGAAACAACAATCAAATCGAAAGCCTTAACCAAGCCAAGTCGCAATGGCGACATTTTGTTAGAAGTGTTTTAGTGGTGTTGAAATATATCAACGGGTTCATGGCACGATATTATCGGAAATCGATTCAATTGAAGGAATCAAGGTGTTTGTAACTTGAGAAATGAAAATAAAGCAATTAAACTAACTAAACTAAGATAAGAAATGAAATTTCATGTTGGTCGGGTGCCTCGTCGTATGCCTCAATATGTAAATACAAGCAAGTAATGAAAATAAGCAAGAAGATGCAATGTTTCACCAAGTACAAGCATGCATGCACAAGGTAGAACTATGCATAAAATCCTAAATAATGCAAATAAGCAAAAACTAATAGCATGAATGGAAAGAGCAATGGAGATTGACGTCAAAGTTTAAAACTTTATGAAAAATAACAAGCAACGAAGCCTAGATCTAAGATTCAATCTAAACCAATGCATGAAAATAAAAACCAAAATAAAGCATATGAAAGACTTGAAATAAAGACGATCTAAGACTCAATCTATGATCCAGATGTGTCACTCATCTAGATTCCATAGTCAATTCTTAAGATCTAACATGAATTCAAGGTGCTAAGACAAAAAGCATAAAATGAAGAACAAGCATGGAAATGAAGAACAAAGCATGGAAATAAAGCATAAAACATGAAATTGAAAGGAAACTTACTTGAATTAAGAAATGAAATAAAGCTTGAATGTAATTCATCAAAAGTAACAATACAAAGGAGTATTTAGATTCTTCTTAGGCTTACAAACCCAAGGAGGTGCTTGAAATTAAATCTAATCTAGGAAAAGAAATTACATCAAAGCTTGAAATTAAATCTAAAACCTAAGAAAGAGAGAATTATCCAATAGCTTGAGAGAAGTTTTGATCCCAAACTCAAGTTAGGGTTGGGAGGGGAGTGATCCTTTCATAGGTGCAAGATGTAGGCTTTTTATAGTTGTTTGTAGGGGCAAAATCGTAAAAAATGCTCAAAATTCCCAAAGTCTCAGTGCCTCAGTCGATCGACTGGAAATGTGTCGATCGACTGCCTGTCGATCGACTAGGGTGCAGTCTATCGACTGCCAGTCGATAGACAGGGGGCAGTCGATCGACTGCCTTGTTAAAATGGGAGAAGCTACTGCCAGGCAGTCGATTTGGAGCTCTTTCAGTCGATCCATGACCAGTCGGTCGACTACCAGTCGATTTGGAGATTTTTAGTCAATCCTGGATGCTTTCGGCTCTAATCTCTCATTTTCCAGTCCAAAACATCCGCCGAGTGAATATACTCCTTTTAGCCACCTACAAAACAAGAATTCCAACTTAAAAACCCAAAAATAGCTCAAACATCTTCACACTTTGTACACTTTAAGCTTAGAAGAAAATAAACAAGAAAATGACCTAAGAACTAGAACAAACGACTCAAAACTACTAAAAATAACACTAAAAACTAATTAAAAACACTAAGAAAAACACCACAATTACATGCAAAAAATAGGGTTATCCTTAAGTCCTTGGTCAAGTACTATGCCGACTTTCCAACCTTATTGCCCCACGATGTACGTGGAACATTCATTTCCAATCGACCGACATCATGCCAAAGCTTCCCACTATGAGGTGTTGCCCAACAACCGTATTACCGACCAACGGACCCCCGCAGCATGGCTTGAACCCATAGCCGATGCTTACAAGTCAGCTCACAAGACTATTCGGTATTTTTCCTCGATCGCTCAGTCGACCAAAAGGTGTCCCTTTCAATACACTAGCCTGCGGGGCATAGTGTTCGGACGTACATCAGCCTCTCAGCCCTTTTGGGCGCCCAACGTTGGCTTTCCCGCCCAACGCCGCTCGCTCGGTCCCCAACCCGAACGAGGACTCTAGACACTCTTTTGAGGTGCCTAAAGCCGGACCTTGGAGGCCCCAAAATTCCCCCAAGGCGTTGCTCACTTGGTGCCCGCAGCACAAGGGTGCTGGCAGCTAGCTCTCCAGACCCTATCCCCCCTATAATAGGCCTTAGAAAAAAAAAGCAACGTGCCATGGCTAGACATCCAGTTTGTGGGCATGCATACAGGACATAACTCCCACATCCGAACTCCGAAACCATAACCGTTTAAACCGTATAGTAGCTTACATCATCCTTAAGATCTCCAAAAATTTTCAACCCCATCCGATAAACGGCGAGAAGGGAATCGCCCTTGAAATATACAGAAATTATGACAATGCCACTACACTACCACACCTCGAACGTACATAGTGTTTGCAATTCAAACGGAACCGTCTAGCCGTGAAACTTGGTGGAGATCAATCTAACACTCCTAAGAAATCCCCATTCGAACAGTTTCACAAATATCAAATTTTAAGGCCCTCTGCTCATACGATCTACGCCCTGCCCGCGCGCAGGACGGAAGCCCATCGTCGCCTATTTTTACGACTGTCCAAACAGACTCGGAATGACACCAAACTTGGTGGACAGTTGCCTAACGTCCTAAGGAACGTGCTGATAAAACACTTCGGCAAACCCACTTCGGAAAGGGTCTATGCTCTCAGGTCGATGAAGTTGTCAAGGCCAACCGACGCTCCCCGTCGCCCGCTGTTCCAACCTTTGGGCATGCCTAACAGCCCATGCAGCACGCCCGCGCCCCGTGTCCTCCGAGACCAGCTGACAACATGTGCCGACGGCCCGCACCGACGTGTCCGGGATACCGTGTCCCGTCTTATCTCACGTAATCCTGGATCTTTGACCAGCATCCCGTGACAGTCTATGTCTCAGGGATAGGAATATGATAGATGCAGTGAGTGGAGGCACACTTATGGATAAGACACCAACGGCAGCAAAGGAGTTGATATCGAACATAGCAGTAAATTCCCAACAATTCGGAAGTCGTGATGTTTCGTTGAAGTCGGTAAATGAGGTAGGCACTTGTTCGTTGCAAGCTCAAATAAATGATTTGACTTCCCTAATCACTAAAATTGCTACGGGGGACTTCCTATGGTTTGACCATGTGTATTTTGTCAAACAGTGGATCATGTCACCAATGACTGCACAAAACTACCCACCAATATAGAAGCACACACTAATGTGGTGGGGACTAGTAATGGGAAAGGGGGGAAATACGATCCATATTCTAACACTTACAACCCAGGCAGGAGAGACCATCCGAATTTTAGCTATCGAAATTAGTCCGGGAATTCCTTTGGCGATCAAGACCAAAGACCACCTCAGAATTTTCAGAGGGGGCATATTTTTCGAGACAATATAATAACCGCCAGCCAGCAGAAGACACATCCCCATCGCTCGAGAAGATGGTGAAAGCCATGGCATCGAACACTTTGAAGCTTCAACAAAAGATGGACGAATACCAACATGACAATTGGTCTAATATAAAGAATCTAGAGACTCAAGTGTGTCAAATGATAGAGCACATAAGCCGGCTGTATGCGTGAGGAGGTGTCTGATTACCTTCTTAACCCGAAGAAAATCCAAAGAATGTGAGTGCCATTACAAAATGGTAAGAAACTAGAAGGCCCGGAGAATCCAACACTTGAATCGGAGGATGGAAACGAGAAAGAGAAAGGAGAAATGGAGCAGACACAAGCTGATAACAGTCTACCTGAACCTACAAATGATGTCCATAATTCCATTGTTTTCCCTACCAGAGCTGAGCCATTGCCATTTCCATCAAGGATTAAGCGCCAAGTTAAGGAGGACACGAAGAATCATTTGAAAGATGTTTTCAAGAAGGTTGAGAACATTATTCCCCTTACCGACGTGATAAAGCAAATTCCTCGTTATGCCAAATTCCTCAAGGATCTATGCACCCACAAGAGAAGGTTAAAAGTAGACGAAAGAGTTCTAATGAGGGGAGAATATATCGGCCGTGTTTCAAAAGAATATACCACAAAAAATAAATGATCCGGGTATGTTCTTGTAACGCCCCGATTTAGGTTTACATTTTAAATAATTGAAGAAATCTTGGCGTCACAAATAAATGTCGAGTTTCATAACAATAACATTATAAAAATTCATAATTTCAAAATGATCAAGTTTACGCAGCGGAATATTTAAAACAATAAAAACAAATTGCTATCAGTGGAAAACGATAGCTAAAGTACTCTAGTTCCACATTCTTTCAAGAACATACAAAAACAAAACGGATAACGAGTATCCCTATTCCTTCCTCATTTCCCATTCACTCGATATTCTCGTTTGTACCTGAAAAAAAAACATCGTTGATTTGGGATGAGTTCAACGTACTCAATAGTTACACTGACTTAACCAATGCAAAATCATACAACTCACAAATAGTACAATCGATCATAGAATTCATAGTTTTATCGTAGAAAATAAGTTGACTGCAGCTAAAACGCGCCGGGATATACCCGATTACCCTTTTCCCCGGTCACAGACACATTTGGTCTCTGGTTTTAATTCGTGATTATAGCACGCCGGGATATACCCGATGACCCTTTTCCCCGGTCACAGACACATTTGGTCTACGGCTATATTAGTTTTTGGAAATATAGAATCGCATGATACACATAGCACATAAATTTGAGTACATAAAAATTTAACATAGGTAAGTCAGTGGTCCCTACCTCGAATGAAGTCGTGAAATAAATCGATTGAATGCACGTGGTTGATTCCTATGTCCCGATTTCCTCGTCACCTAATCATTTGAAAAATATACTTAATTAGTATATATATAATTAAATAATTTTTAAATATTAATATATAATATATTTATTTATTTATTAAAATACAAAATATAATATTAAAATAAATAATAATGATCTCAATTGAAATTTATTAAGTTTTATTGGGCTTGGATCGAAGTTTCGAAAAGTCGGAGGGTTGAAATTGAGGGTTTTTTGATCAATAGGTTGGCTCAATTGAATAATTTCAGCAACTTTGGGGTTAATTGGTAATGGATGGCAAGATCTAGGGATTCAATTGAATAAAATTAGAAAATTTAGGGTCAAATTGAAAAGGGCTAAAAAGCTGGGGGGTCAATTCGTAATTTCCTAAAAAGTTTGGATTAAAAGTGTTTCAGCCCTTTAACCCTAATCATTCAGCCCGTCCGTCCTTTCTTTTCCTTCTTTCATTTCTCCAAACGGCCGAAAATGGAAAACTGCGCAGCTCCATTACCAATCGGCGGCTCCGACGATTAGGCGGCGGCATCGGAAATTGGACGGCGATTTTCAGGCGTCTCTCCCTCTATCTCTCCGGTCTGGAAATTTTCCTTTTTCCCCTTTCTTCCCTCCTTCGATTCTCTGCGGCCGCGGCCCGACGAACAGACGCAATCGGCGGCGGCGGCTCCTGCAATTGGCGAAGAGTCACCTGGACGGCGGCCTCCTCTCCATGGCACCGGCCCAATGGCAAGCGGCGATTCAACGCATAACGGCCTCCTCCTTCATCTCGTCGATGGTGGCCCGGCGATTGGGAGTGGGTTCGCTTTTGTTTCGGTTGGTTTGGTGTTTGGTTGGTGTTGGTTGGGTTGAATCGGACGACCGTGGCTGTGTGGGGTCGCTGGGCGGCGGTGGACCTTCGGCGGGTGAGGCGTTCGGCAGGTGGGCTGGGGTGGAAGCTGTGACTCCGGTGGTGGTTGTGTTCGTGGGTTCGGGCCTGGAAACGGGGCTCGATTGGGGCTGGCCGGAAAGATTCCGGTTGGTGGTGATGATTGTTGTGCTAGAAAATTGGCAGACGGGTTGTGGGAAAAATACGGGCCTCTGCTTTGGGATAAAGAAGTTGAGTTTGGTGGCTATGGTTTTATGACAAAGGAGACTGGAAAGTGGCGGCTACCGGTGGTTATTTTGCAGCCGGAACAACGACAGTTGGTTGTAAGGGGAAGAGAGATTCGGGCCTTGGTGGTGTTGGTAGGGCTCCAGGTTGTTTTGGTTTGGGGAAACTTTCAGAAAAACAAAAAGAAAATAAAAATAATAAAAAAAATAAATAAACATTTCATTACCTATGTGTTATGTGTTGTGGCTTACTATATGTTGTGCTTGTGTGTACGGAAAACTGAATGAAAGTTGGTAGGCTTTGAAATTGATTTTGTGAAGGAAGTGAGWAGTGTTGGTGAAGTTTGAAAATGGTTTGTGGCTGTAGAAGAAAGTGAAGAATGTAGTAYATAAGGTTGGATATTTTCTTTATACTCCAAGACAAAGTTTATTTTGAAAATGATAGAGTTGGTGGGCTTGGGCTTGACATTGGACTTAGTTAAAGGGCTTGCTTGAAGTCCAAAAATTGAAAATAATTAATAACGACCCAATGGATTAATCGAATGATTTCATAGTCGACCCAATAGTAATTTGACATTAATGAATAAATTTTAATAATTATAATAWTTTCTTAAAAGTTGAGAAATATAATTTAAGTAAATAAATAAATAAATTACTAAATAATTATAATTGTTTCTTAAAAGTTTTTAATACAATTTTATTTGAAAACGAACTATAAATTCGTTTAAATAGAATTCTTAGATTATTTAAAATTAAAATAGGAAATTCYTTTATGGCGACGAGCTTGGGACTAGGATCATATTTCTAATGCACAATGATAAATATATATATAAATATGAAAATGTGAATTTGATGCATGGGTGTTACAGTTCTTTATTCCATGCATAATCGGTAATTTGAGAGACGAGTTGTCCATGTTAGATTTGGGTGCTTCGATCATTGTTATGCCGCATGCTATTTTTGATTGCTTGAACTTGGGCCCTTTGAAGCATATGGTTAATATTTTAGATTCAAAGGCATATAAATGAGATTTGGATATCAAGACACATATTAATACGTACGTAAATTTTCCCCCTATATTTGTGTCTTTTATTTTTTGAAAAGGTAACTTACTGTTCTTTTTTACTATAACATCATAAAAACCAATTCACTTTCAGGTCTTTATTATCAATGTAATAATGTACTGATTCTTTTTTGTGTGCAATTGTTTCATGGGCAAGTTGTTTCATTGCATTAATGTAATTTTTATATTTTCCACATCCTGATTCTTTGTAAAGCCTACTCTGTGTGTTTCCATTCATAAAACCGCTTCAAGTTCTTCATTGGATGTAATATAAGATTGGCTTGTTTATCCGCTCATTTTGGTTTTAAAACTGTAAATGTTTAATATATATATATATAGGTAACAATCTCTGATTTTATAGAATAATACTTTGCGTTATTAACTACTTGAATGCAATGATTACTATTTTCAAGGCAGTTCAGACCTATTGGACAAGAAAAGCAAAAAGAGGAAAAAACATGGTTTGGAATAATCTGCCGGTAAGTTATTTTTTAAGTTATTAATAATAAATAGTATTTTTTCGGTTCCCTAGTAGCCAATTTAGTAAACTTTTTTGACCCATTTCATTTTGACTCACCGATAGATCTATTGATAGGGGGATATTGATCTGCTTTCATATTATTTTTGTAGTGTAATCAACAATCAGGAGGCAATGAGTGTGGTTATTATGTCATGAGGTACATGTATGACATTTGCTCTGGCTTCAGTATTAATTCTTCATTAGACAAGGTACGTGTAAACTCATTTTTATTAGTAAAAATTACTGAATATTTTTTACACTCCAAACTTAAACTTCATTTTTAAAATGACAAACTGAAATTTTGAATCGGAATGTGTATGCCTCATTTGGAGTTGAACCATACGAGCAAGAACGAATCGACAAAATTCGTGAGCTATGGGCATAATATATTACTCGGTATATTACTCGTATATATGTATTTCTTTCTCAGTTTTAATTACTTTTTCTTAATTATTAAGTAATGTTTATTTTTTAACTTGGTGTAGAACATTATGAGGAGATTGGTGGATTTTCTCTGGATTGTCTTAGTTAATGTGACTCTTATTCATTCACAGGGAAAAGCTTGGAATGGCAGATAAATAGCAATAAAGAGGTTGTTTAAGGATTCAGGGTAGGGTAATTTGGAATTCAAGAACGAGGTGTTGTTAGTAGTCAAACTTCAACACAAGAATGGAGGGAAGGCTCTTGGGATTCTCCATTGAAGGAATCGAGATGCTTCTTATTTATGAGTTTGGTTTGTGAGCTTTGTGTTGTTAAACATGATAGGTTGTCGTTTAAGTTTTTCAGTTTTCATAATGACATGGTTTGGGTTTGTTGCTAATTGTGACAAGAAAGATAATTAGTTCAACTTGAGTTTTATTAGATAGGATGGGAATTTCTGCTTTTAAATTATTTATTATTGAATAAAATACTTTTTTATATCAAATTATTTTTTTGCAAATGGTAATTATCAATTTTTTGGACAGGTATTAAAATAAAATTTCTAAAATTCTGGAAATTTTTATCAAAGAATTTTTGCATTTGGTTTGTGCAAACCGATGCTTATAATCAAAAGCGGCATCGGTTTGGATGACAACAACTGATTCTTACATGTTGTTTTTAATATTATTATATACATCGGTTGTTGACAACCAAACCGATGCCTATAAGTAAAAAATCGACATCGGTTACTTGACCACGACTGATGCCTATAGGTAACCCATATGCATCGGTTATGGGATAAAAACCGATGCCTATGGAGAGTCACGAGGCATCACTGATTTCAGAACAATCGATGCGTATACATAAACATTAAGCATCGGTTATGAGTTAAAACTGATGCCTACAGACAGTCATGAGGCAACGGTGAATTGAGAACAACCGATGCGTATACATAAAAAATAGGCATCGGTTATTCATCAAAACCGATGCCTATAGGTATACTATGGGCATAGGTTATTTTACAGGAACCGATGCCTTTAGAGAACATTAGGCATCGGTTCTTCATCAAAACCGATGTCTATAGGTGTACTATAGGTAACGATTGTTATACAAAAACCGGTGTCTTTAGAGAACATTAGGCATCGGTTCTTTATCAATACCGATGCCTATAGGTATACTATAGGCATCTGTTGTTTTACAAAAACCGATGCCTTTAGAGACTGTATATAGACATTAGGCATCAACTTGTGATGACTATATGCATCGAATTTGGTCAAACAACCGATGCCTATGTCTATTATTAGCATCAGTTACACAACCGATGCCTAAAGTACAGGTTATAGGAATCGGTCTAATACGCATCGGTTGTAAAACTAATGCCTATCAATAAAAAACAACCGATGCTGTTGGGTGATTTTTGTAGTAGTGAAAACTCAAACCAAATAAATGACTTAATGATTTCCTAGTGTAGATTAGTTTAATCATGATTAACAAGAGATTAAGTAAAAACACCGATCGCCGATAATATCTATCCTCGAGAGACACGAGAGACACGACTCGAGAAAGCTTACCACTCTACAATCGACTACGTACTATTGCGGAGATGGATTTTTAGAGTTCTAATAATTCTTCGATCAGCAATCAAGATACAAAAGTGGACAACAAGACATTAATCAAGACACAAGTGTATTTTTCAATATATCTACACTTTCATCAGAAATTTATTATGTCTTTCAATATAATCCAACAACACAACATTAGTGTGCAACAATCTGTAAGGATACCTATGTACTTATAAACAATTAGTTTTATATCAACACAAATCTCTCTTGTCTTCGTTTAATGATAGGCATTTCTAAAAATGAATCAACAAATTAATTATCGACAACTAAACTATCAGATACTAAATTTCGAAGTACATGCATATTCGATTTCCCCAATAATTTGCCAATGATTACCCTTCAAGGTATTGCACAATGATTTCCCTTCAAGGTATTGAACGAACATCAATTGCCAGCGGTAAAAAAAATCCCATTATTAATTCACCCAAAGCTAATATGTTGTGGATTTAGGGTTTTCCAAAGGAAGGGACGGGGAGAGGACACATTTGAATGGTGATAGGGACAAAGGAACGACCGGGTGCGGGATTATGGGCAAGCGGCAGGCCGGGTTTGTGCAAAGGGAGTTGGATCCGTCCATATGAAATCAATGAGCCAGATTGACATTGGGCCTGAGAGTTTTATTTGCTGCAGAAGGAGAGCCCATAATAGATGGTTATTCACTACTACAGAAAACCCCCAACAACATCGGGTTTTTTTATTAATAGGCATCGGTTTTACAACCCATGCCTATTAGACCGATGCTTAAAGTTAGGACTTTAGGCATCGATTCTACAATCGATGCTAATAACTGACATAAGCATCGGTTGTTTGACCAAAACCGATGCCTAATCTATACTTTAGGCACCGGTTTTGGTCAAAACAACTGATGCCTAGTATATAGTTATAGACATCAGTTTTGCAGACAACCGATGCTTATAGCTGACATAAGAATCGGTTGTTAGACCAAAACTGATGCCTAATCTATACATTAGGCATCGGTTTTTGTCAAACAACCAATGTCTAATGTATAGATATAGACATCGGTTCTGTCAAACAACCGATGCTAATAAATGACATAAGCATCGGTTGTTTGACCAAAACCGATGCAAATAACCAGCTTTTGCACATCAGTTCCTCTATAACAACCGATGTGAATTATATATTTATTTATTTATTTATATAAACCAACAACAAAACCAAACAATACACCAAATTATATGCACCAACAACAATCAACTAGCATTTAATATCAACAATAAAGTCATCATACACACAATATAAATAATGTATTAATTTAATACAACTCGAGCTCAACCAACAACAGTTTATCTGTAAATATTAACTAAAGGGTGTGGACAAAATTGTATCAGTCGCCAGCTTAAATATTGAAATGCATCACCTTAAGTTATTTGTAAGCAACTCCACCAGTTTCTCTATCATGCATTGCCGCAGAAAGTCTTAAGTTATCTGTAAGCAACTCCACCAGCTTCTCCATCATTCATTGCCGGACAAACACTTAAACTGTAGGCAATTAATTCAGAATTTAGACCAAAGAAAAATTGTTTATCCAATTTGAAATAACTGAATAAGAAGTCACAATAAATGTACAACAACTTGAATAAGTTACCTGGTTATGAGCACGGATGACACCTGGCTTTGATACTCGGTAACATAGTTTGTCCATCTCATGCATAATCAGGCTGCAAACTAGAAAGCACAAGTAAATAACAACAAGCAATACTCCAAAAAAATAATAACTAATTTCTGAACTATATATTTAGCAAAGGACATTCTGAAACTTAAAAGAAATAGAAATCACAATAATAACTATAGACTACTACTTAGCATTAGCAATAGTAAATAGTAATAACAGGTCCTCTTCTTTTTTTTTTCTCTCAATATAGTAGCATAAAATCAAAGCTACAACTACTGAATAGGCTATTATAATATTGC
>BMAC01000858.1:131458-141461 GCA_014905375.1 Phtheirospermum japonicum
ATTTAGCAAAGGACATTCTGAAACTTAAAAGAAATAGAAATCACAATAATAACTATAGACTACTACTTAGCATTAGCAATAGTAAATAGTAATAACAGGCCCTCTTCTTTTTTTTCTCTCTCAATATTAGTAGCATAAAATCAAAGCTACAACTACTGAATAGGCTATTATAATATTGCTAACTAAAGGGTGTGGACAAAATTGTATCAGTCGCCAGCTTAAATATTGAAATGCATCACCTTAAGTTATTTGTAAGCAACTCCACCAGTTTCTCCATCATGCATTGCCGCACAAAGCCTTAAGTTATTTGTAAGCAACTTCGCTAGTTTCTCCATCATGCATTGCCGCAAAAAGACTTAAACTGTAGGTAATTAATTCAGAATTTAGACCAAAGAAAAATTGTTTATCCAATGTGAAATAACTGAATAAGAAATCACATCAAATGTACAACAACTTGAATAAGTTACCTGGTTATGAGCACGGATGACACCTGGCTTTGATACTCGGTAACATAGTTTGGCCATCTCATGCATAATCAGGCTGCAAACTAGAAAGCACAAGTAAATAACAAGCAATACTCCAAAAAAATAATAACTAATTTTTGAACTATATATGTAGCAAAGGACATTCTGAAACTTAAAAGAAATAGAAATCACAATAACAACTATAGACTACTACTTAGCATTAGCAATAGTAAATAGTAATAACAGGTCCTCTTCTTTTTTTTTCTCTCAATATTAGTAGCATAAAATCAAAGCTACAACTACTGAATAGGCTATTATAATATTGCTCATAAAATCAAAGCTACAACTACTGAATAGGCTATTATAATATTGCTAATAATGCCAGGTGAAAAATTACTACAAAAGGCAAATGAACACATGACTAAAACCCCACTTTTTCCAACTTTTGTAACCGAAGGGACAACATCAATCACTACAACACACTCCCTTCAAACCACCATATATCACAACTAGAAAATAAATAAATAAATAAATAGCCCAAAAATTGTCTTATCATAGGATTCCGCAATAATAATTACTTTAGTGATTAAACCTACTTACTAAATGATTCATTCATTGTTTGCTATTTTTTTACTGCATTAAGAAAAAGAGTAGAGAGAAGGAGAGTAAAAACGTATGGGTGAAGAAAATGCTCGAAAAGCCAAGCCCTCAAAATGTTGACAGATCTTTCAGGTAAGCCCCTTTGAGGCCTCCAGGATTCTTGCTCCATCATGGTGAAAGGCTCTCTGCTGCCTCAGGCTTTTCTCCAGCATCCTCAGCCTTGGCGTCTCCCCCTTGGTCACCCCCGACGCCTCGATAACTATATACTCGTGCAGTTGAATTCCAATTTCATGGAGAAATTCACAAAAAGCACTAAACTTAGTCAATACAAGGTTAGAAATTTTTAGATGAGGGTAGCTTCAAAATTTTGTAAAGGTTGCCGGCAAAAAATCATGTATACAAGTCGATCAAAAAATAACTAAACAAAAAATAAGATGACCTCGTATTTCACCACTCTAAACTTATATAGTGAACCCCAACGTCTACTAAGTTTAAACATGAATTCCACATTTATGTATATAAATGTTAAATCATCAGACACATAATAATAATAATGATAATAATAATAATAATAATAATAATAATAATAATAATAATAATAATAATAACCAAATTTCAAATTGTATTATAATAAGCAAATTGTACCTGCTCAGCATCTGGCGGAAAGTGCGTAGCACGGCCGGTTGCCTGCCTAGACTTTTGACCACTTCGCCGCTCGTCTCTAGTGCTATTTTCTGGATCTATTTTAGTGTCTGTGAAGTAGATATTAATTAGCCATGTTAAGTATTAATTTACAAAATTACCCCTGGTAGTAAGCTTAATTAAAAATAAATGAAAACACAGTTAAGGACTTGTATTTACTTGACTAGAAAACAAATATTAAGGGAGGAATGTTGTAATTCAGAAGGATTGCAGGAACAAAAGTGTTACGAGAGTAAATTTCCAATTTCCTTATCGCAAAAGAATACAAAAGATATATCCTACTAATAAGTGCAACAAACTTCTAACTTGAAGTTGAAAGAGAACTCCAAATAACTTTAAACCTAAATTGATGTAAACAATTACCATTGACTCTAAATAATAGTATTTTTCAAAGAGCTAAAAGAGCCAAAGTCGACTCTAGATTACCATTGCATTATTATAAGCAATGACTGCACTTAAATCATTTACGACCAAAAAATCCTGGTAAATTTTGTTTAAAAAAATGTCATTACTAAAATGAAAATCTCATATCCACAAAAATAGGGAAAAAAAAAAGCTTTCAAAATTAACCTAAAACTCGTTGGTCGAAAGACGTACTAGGCAATCTTTCAGGTGGGATGAGAATGCCATGAAGAAGGAACCTCCGACCCCACCGACCTCTCAGGTGAAGATTGTGCCATCAACAGACTTAATCTGCAATGCAAAACAAAAGGAAGAAAAAAATACAACTCGGGTTCAATAAATGGTTTCAGAAAATTTAATTACAAAACAAAAAACTTGTCATTACTAAAACGAGAATCTCATATCCACATTTATTATAAAAGAACAAATGTCAGCAAATAACTTGAATTACTCATATTGTTTGAGCCGCATCATATTCTGTATACTTGTAACTGATAATCTGCACAGATTTAATCAGTATAATCCGATTTCATTAAAAAATACCAGCCATAAACTTGTATAACTTGTATTAAAATCTGCAGGACATAGCAAGTGATCGTAATGCCATTCATTAATAAATACAATCACTTATACTAATCAAGATAAATTTAGTTTCAAGCAAGCATAAATTGTAGAGAAAGAAAAGATGAATAAAGAACAATCAAAAGAAAAGATGAATCAATCAAAAATTGAGTAATATTAAAATTTGAGATGTTCACAATCCAGCTCATAACCAAGACATCATTTTTAAAACTAACCACGCAAATTTAGCCTTATAATTAACTAAGTGATGTCAGAAATTAAAAAATAATATAATCATGAAATTAATTATAATTAGAATATATAATTGAATCAAGCAAGACAGAAACACTTAAATAGCATATCTTATTTTTCAAATTATTTTTGAAAATACATTAATTCATGGAATTAATTAAACCCAACTACGTCCATTAATATTAATAACAAATCCTAAAAAAAACTTGATCAGCAAACAGAGTGAAGAAATAAAAAGTAAATAAATAGAAAACACAAAACTTGAAAATTAATATTTATAGAAAACCCTAATAATTCTATTATCACAATGGATGTAGCTCAAATCAAAAGTCCATGAATTCGATCCCTTGATTAATTTGCAAAATCGACATGTAATCCGAGTTTCGTTTTGTTTTGTTTTAGAAATCAAACAACATAGAACTTGACCAACAACAATGAATTATTTAACAAGTCGAATATATAGAAAAAAAAAAGGCAAACACATACAGATCTACTATATTATAAAGCAAAAAACTTCACACTCAAAAGCAACAAAAAAAATGTTCAGGGAAATTCAGTTTGAAACATGAAGGGTTTCACATATGTCGAAAAAGAAGGGGGCTAATCGGAAACCCTAAGACAACACATCTACACATGGAAAGCCGAATTTCAAGAAATCGTACCAAAGTTATGAAACTGAGAAATCATTTTGATTATACCTTTTCAGAATAGATTGGGTGTCAACGATTTTGGCAGGGGGAACATCCTGCTTGCCGGCGCCGCCACGGCGGGGTTGTTAGGGTAGCTGTTTGGCGGTGGGCATTGTTAGTTGCGGCCATCTTTTCCTCCCTTCAATAAATCCTCCCAGTAATAAAATCAGTAATTGGGGCTATAATTGAAGGTTTCATACAGAGTGCCACCGCTACTTTCTTCGACGTATCCGAGGCTCCGAAGCTTCCCCATTATTCTCTGTATGGCGGATTGGGGAAGAGCCTGGCTGTCGGCCGTAGCTATGGCGGTGGAGATGGGGGCTTACCTGCGGAGGGGATTGAACGCAGTATTTGGGTAATGGCAACTGGAACTTGGAGAGTGGGGTTTAGGAGGATCTTGGAAGGGAGAAAGGAGAAATGACGAATGATGAGGGGAACAACCATTTTTCATTTAACTTTTTGCGAGCAGCAGAATAAGAAGTTTGGCTTCTTTTCTTTTAATGAAATATGCATTGGTTTTAAATTAAACAATCGATGCACGTAAGTTTTTCCAGACTCTTATAGGTATCGGTTGTTAGGTAAAATCTATGCTTATATTTTTTTTATATTAAAAAAAATACGCAATTATAGGCATCGATTTCTGCTTAATAACCGATGCAAATAAATTTCTCCAGACTCTTATAGGTATCGGTTGTTAGGTAAAACCGATGCTTATAAAAAAAAAACGTGCGACCAAAGGCATTGGTTTCTACTTAAAAACCGATGCCTATAAGTTTTTTAAATTCTAAAAAAGACCTCGCGCGACATTAGGCATCGGTTGTCTACTACAACCGATACCTATACCCTCGTTCTAATGGCATTTTTTTTAGTAGTGATTTAGTCATTTCAAATTAAATTATAATTTAGCTTAAGATATTTTATCTATGCACATGGGTTGTAACAAATCACATTCCTTCTCCTATTTATACGGGATAAGGAAAGGTAACAAGCAACAATGAAATATCATAATTTCCTTCTCTGATTTTCATCTACAGATCTACATCTTTCCTCCCTCTATCCTTTTCTCCCAATTTATACATCATCATCCATACAAATACTTGACCAAACCCAGAAACACCAAAATACTACAAACACAAATCTAGAAAATCATCAAGACCATTACAGTGGTATCTAAAGCCTAGGATCCTTGGAAAATGGCTGAGGGTACTCGTATCAAGGACCTGCAATAAGCTCAGAAGAAGATGGACCAAAACGTGCAAACCGAATCCATGAATAGAAAAGCAAGTGAGCTAAAACTTCAGGAGCAAATATCAAGTATTAATTCAAATTTACAAGAATTCATGGGGTTAAATATGAAGTATGACCACTTGACTTAGACTCCGGCTACTATGCAACTACAATTACTCAACATGAGCAAAGGAAAAAATCAAGTAGATGAGGAATCCATCCTATTGATGCTCCGTTCCCAGACTGGAGCTCCCCGAATTTGATGGCAAATCCCCCAGATCTTGGGTGCTCAAATGCAATAGTTATTTTATATTGATGCCCAATATCCATGATCAACAAAAAGTTGTCCTATCTTCTATGCATTTTGAAGGAAAGGCTGCTTATTGGTACCAAAACCTCACCTCATCACAGACAGACCTAACCTGGCAACAACTCATTGAAGTGATTTCATCCAGATTTGAAGAGCTGAAGGAAGTTAAAATCATAGCAGAATTCAACAAACTATGGCAAAATGGTTCTTATGCAGAATATGTGGACAGGTTTGAAGAGCTTAAAGCATGCATGAAGATACTGAACAATTATACAGAGGAATATTTCATAGCAAGTTTCATTAGTGGCCTGATTGAGGAACTGCAAGATTTTATTAACATGTTTGAACCAACCACATTATAACAAACTATTGAGTTGGGCAGGAAACATATATTAACACTAGATGCCATTGCAAGGAAATTCAAAACTAGCCCTAAACCCATTTCCCCCATGTTTCAGAACAAGAAACCAGAAAATTTCTACCCACAAATTCACAAACCAAATTCAAACACCAACTCCAAACCATCAACCAAGATGCTCACAGCCTCTGGAATGGCTACAAGAAGGGAAAAGGGCTTATGCTACAACTGTGGTGAAAAGTTCACCTATGGACACAAGTGCAAATAGAGGATAAATCATATGATAATGACAGAGGAAGAGGAATTTCAGTGCTCACAAGTCACCAACACTAAACCACCAGAAGATGAAACACAGACTAATACCATGGAAGAGATACAGATGACTCTTAATGCATTATCAGGAGAAGGTAGCATCACCACCATGAGGGTTTGGGGGCAGAATAAGGAGGACAAACTGCAGATTCTAATAGATTCTAGTAGCACCATAAGTTTTATTCAAGAATCGACTGCCACTAAGCTAGGATGTTAGTACAAGCTAAATCCATATTAGTAAAGGTGGCCAATGGTCAGAGGCTGGTCAGTGATCGAACGAATCCTCGACGCTCTAATTTGAGAACCCGTCTCCGCAAGAGTACGGAGCCGGTTGAAGGGCGGCGAGTTCTTCTCGAGTCGTGTCTCTTGAGGATGGATGTTATCGGCTATCGGTTTCTTAATTGTTCTTATCGTCGGTTTATACGAAACTAATTTAAACTAAGAAAGCAGTAGTCATTGTTCGGTTTTGAGTTTTACGACTAAGATTTATATTGAAATACAAGATTTAAAAACATTGAAAAGGAAAAGGAAATTAGAGCTTATTTAAAACGATTAATCTAAACTAGTTAACTAATAAAACTTATAATTTTAAATTAAGGAAAATGGAGGGAAAATTAAAGTCAAGCTTATTTGAAAAAGTCAATATTAATTTAACAAAAATTAAAGCTTTAAAAAGGGAAGATTATATAGAACTTATAAAAGCTTTGAGAAATTGATTTAAACAACTTAACAACTTAAAAGCATAAGTTCAAAAGCTAGAAAGCTACAAAATGAAAATGAAAGTTTTGATAATCAAAATAGCAACTAAACTATGATCCAAGCATTAACACAAGATTAAAGAAAATAACATGAACATAAAACTTATATTAATAGAAAGATATTACCAAATGTATGATTCCAAAAAGCTTGAAAAGGAAAGCTTGAAAGCTTGAAGGATTCTTCACCAAAAAGAAATGTAAACCAAAGCTTAAACAACTAACTAACATGGATCTAAAGCTTAACTAATCTATCACTAATTACTAGAATTTATGAGAATTTAAATTGAGCAAATATGAAAGGGAATTGTTTTCTGGTTTGAAGGAGCTTTCTTGGGGAAGAAAGGCCTTCTGCAAGTTGTTTTTCTTGAAAAGACGTCTGATTACTTATTCAACTCAAAATCTGCTTTTCAGTCGATCGACTGCAAAAGGAGTCGATCGACTGGCAGTCGATCGGTCATGTCGGCAGTCGATCGACTGCATGTCAAAAATGGCCAAAAGTCCCTGGAATCCAGTCGATCTTGAGGGCTCCAGTCGATCGACCGCAGTCGATCGGCCAAGTAGGCAGTCGATCGACTGCGTCGTCCAAAATGCCAAAAGTCCCTGGAATCCAGTCGATTTTGGGGTTCAGTCGATCGACTATAAGGTCAGTCGATCGACTGAACATCCAGTCGGTCGACTGGATTCCTGCGCCCGGCTCGATTTCTCGTTCTTTTCACGTCCGCCGGTTGATCGAGCCTCGTCCGTTGCGCTTCCTTGCTTGTCCGTCCACTCCCGAGTCGAGTATCAACGATCCCAAACGAGCGCGGGCCCCGCTTGGACGTCTTACGGCCAAGAGAAAAAAACGAAAAAGTGAAAAACTACGAAAACTATTAATAAAACGTACAAAAACTAAGAAAACCTAGAAATAACGAAAAACGGCCAACTCGACTCCTAAAACACTTAAAAGCAAGTGAAACACACGCAACGTGATACAAAAACGATAGCAAAAATATGTACAAAAAGATGCAAATCAACCACCCCACACTTAGAACGGTTGCTTGTCCTCAAGCAAAACTAACGTAAATTTATAAAATTACCCCCGAACAACCCTAAACTAATGCACAAAATAATTCGAGACGTCGTACGCTATGTTGCTTGTTAGCTTTGGCTAAAAGGACGACAATGTGCGTTGTTAGGGAAATTTAGATCGACTTCCGAACCCTAAAAGAACTTAAGCAATCCATCAAGTCGGTCTCCCCGTTCTTGCCCCGGCTAAGGTCTATCAACGCTCGAACCGTTAATCGGCTCCCTACTAGCCAAAATTATCTACGCCTCTCTTTAACAAATATATACTAAAAATCGGACAAGGGAAAAAAGTGCTATCAACAACTTCAAGGATTTATAACGTATCCTTGTTTATTCGTCTCTTTTTTTTACGGTAAATAAAGATGAAAATACGAAGCTTTCAACGACTCCGATCATTCGTTGCTACTAGCAACTTACAAAATTCTCGATCAAGCACGTGGAGCAATTGACAACTCCAAATTACAAAATAAAAACCTATAGAGAGCGTTTGATGACGAGGGCTAGTCGAGGCACTAGTTCTAAACGAGCATAAGAATAGCACGAAGCTAAAACCGAACGGAGATCCCAACAAGATAAACCACCTAAGTCCACTATATTCGATCGAAAATCTAAACACCCTAACAAATCATCAAAACCGCGTTACTTCGCCAAGGGTCCAAGCAATAATAGCACACACATTACTCAAATTAACACAAGCAAGCATTCGACGAAATTAAAAACCTAGGACGAACTCTAACCACCCCACACTTAAAACCTAGCAATGTCCACATTGCGTATTTAAGCTAATAAAAGCAGTAAAAAGGTGTAGGGAAAAGATAACGCCCCTATGTCCGAGCTTGTGTCGTCATGGTTGTGCAAAAGTCGTCGCCGGGAGCCGAGGTAAGCAACAAGCTATTTACAAGGTAAGGCAAGGTGGAAAATTTGCACAAAAACAACTATTTACAAACACGAAAATATTTTTGAGTTTTTGAAAAAAAAAATTTTTAATTTGTTTGGATTTTTGTTATTTTTCAAATTTGTTTTATGTTTTGAGAATATATTCAAAGAAAATGAAAATAAACTATATACAAAAAAAACGAAATCAATTAAAAGGATTTTTTTATTATTATTAATTTTTTTTTTTACAAGAGTCGAGACGAGAAATAAAAGAACATAATCGAAAGAAAAAATAAAATAACACACAAAAAAATAACAAATAAAAATAAACAAAGGATAAATTAAGAGATTTAACGACGTCTCCTAGGTCGGGCACGGAGGGTCGCGGCCTCGTCTTCCTCCTCCTCCTCATTTTCACCGTCGCCGCCGTCATCGTCGTCGTCGTCGTCTCGACGCATCCGAGTCGTGACCAAAAGGAGCCGGCTATGGAGGCCGCGGAAAGCTCGGTCGTTCCTTGACTGCCCTTCGTCGAGCCGGTTGAAACGGACGTTGAGCTGGTCGAAGCGAGAAAACACGACCTGTTGGAAGTCGTTCCAACCCATCTAGGGACCCGAGCCGGTGCTCGGACCTCCGTACTGCGGGACTGCCGCATGGCTCGTGATCGCTCCGTGGTGCGCGCCCGAACCGATGTTCGGGACGTCGCCGACCTCATCCTGCTCGTGGCCCCGGTGGTGCTGGCGTCTCGGATTTTGGCTCGCCGGGTTCGTCGGGGCTCTCGGCGTTTTGAATGTCAATTCCATGAGATCGACCCTTGTCATGTTAGCCGCCTCGGCCTCAAACCCGAAGTAACGGGCAAGAATGGTGATCATCGGCCCCATGCCGACTCGTGCGACGCTTCCTCCCCTCGTTTTCCGTATCCCTCAAATTTGCCCATGGATCAATGGAAAGAACGGGACCGGATGTCCATTCAATACGCACCAAAGCACGTACACCTCGTGGTGGGTGAGGTTGGTGCTCTCATGTTTGCCCATCAAGACGTGGGCGAAGAACTTGTAGGCCCCAAGTAGAGCCAAATCGGTGATCGCCGACGCCGAGTATCGATCCCGGGTACCACGTCCGCCCGTGATACTCCCCCAAAACTCATCCGCATGAAAACCACTCACCTGCGTGTACGAGTATTGCTGGCAGTCAAGCCCGAGCACCCCTTGGAGCACCCCTGATCGATCCGGTGCTCAATTCCCCCACAACGGACATTAAAACCCCCGTCATCGGTCTCTTGGTACGTGGTGAAGAACTCGAGCACTAGCTCCCGATAAGCCGGTGAGCGGAAAGACGCGAACATTCGGCCGTTCATCGCGTCGATGAAACTTAGTAGACGCGTGCCGAATCCGTCAAAATCCCCGTTTCGCCACCCACTCTTCTAAACG
>BMAC01000858.1:142485-170745 GCA_014905375.1 Phtheirospermum japonicum
AAAGTTCTGGAATCTAGTCGATTTGAACCCGTCTGTCGATTGGGCAGTCGATCGACAGGCATTCCAGTCGATCGACTAGATATGCAGTCGATCGACTGAATTCCAGCAATCCATCTCCATTTTCGATCCTCTTTTCTCCCAAGACTCCAGAATTGAACCTACACAAACCCAAAAACTCCGTTAACATTACTTAAAGATAGAATATACACTAAATTACAAGAAGAACAAGAAAATAATTAGAAAATCGTGGGCTGCCTCCCACGGAGCGCGTTTGGTTAACGTCGTTCGCTCGACGACCCTGGTTCGACGATCAAGACCCCGTCGGGGGCATGTCGCTCAGGTCCTCCTCGTCTACGACTACTGGCTCGAGAGCGTTTGTTTGCAACACGCTATGCCGGTAAGGTTTGACTCGAGCGCCATTCACTTGAAAACGTTCATCCGTCTTTGGGTCGATTAACGTCACGGCTCCGAATGGGGATACCTTCTCAATTTTGTACGGCCCGCTCCATTTGGACATAAGCTTCCCGGGAAACATGGCAAGACGAGTGTTATAAAGGAGTACTTGCATTCCCTCCTCCAACTCTTTCGGTACGAGTTTCTTATCGTGGAGCAGCTTTATTTTCTCCTTGTACAACCGGGCATTATCAAACGCCTCGTTCCATTATTCTTCGAGCTCCTCCAGTTGGAGTTTTCTCCCCTCTCCGGCCTGCTTCAAATCAAAGTTACACGCTCGGATTGCCCACCACGCTCTATGCTCCATTTCCACCGGCAGATGACACGACTTCCCATACACCAGACGATAGGGACTCATTCTAATAACCGTCTTATAGGCCGTACGGACGGCCCACAAGGCATCGGTGAGCTTCGTTGACCAGTCCTTCCGGATTGCTATGTATATGTTTAATATATTAAATAGAAACCGACCATACTTATTCGATTTTACGAAAATCAAATTGTTTCATTTGTAAAGCAATTTAAAGCATTGTTTGTTTTAATTGAAATTAAAAATGGGCCGTCGTCAATTGAATTCGATTCAAAATTCCTTTTATTTAAAAATTTTTGTTTTCCGCTGCGCGACGGCACCATCAATTCCCAACAAGTAATTAGTATGTTCCTGAAAACATGAAGTGTATATTAGCTATACGTCAGCTGAAAAGGAATAAGCCATCATTTGGACAGCACTTAAAGTTTCCTGGTAAAAAACTAACTGCACCATAAAAATGAGAATGATAGACTTTTTGCAATGTTAACTGGAATTAGTCTACTTGTAAGTTATGGTTCCTACAAAAGCATCATAGATAAATAGATTGTTAACTTCAACCTAACTTGGAATTTATACTTCAGGTCACGTGACATATATTTTTGATGCTACCACAGAAACAGCCTATGGAGAAGAAAGAAAATAAAGGGGAAAAAAAGAGGAAAGAAAAAGGCGCATCTTACTTGGTCTATTTGCATACATAATTCTTGATGATCACCATCAAGAGCAGCACATTTGAGGTCACTATTAGCAAATGAAATACCAATGAACTGACACCATTGGAAAAAAAAATCTAAATTGACCCATATGCAACCACTGAAAAAAAAAATTAAATTTCAGCCAGTCGCGACCAGAAAATTAAAAATCCAACACTCATAGGCAGGGATCAGAGTGCGGCGCAGCGAATAGCAATGGCATGGCAAATCGACAGCGCAGCAAAGCTGTGACAGAACAACGGGACCTTTGATTTATGGGTTCTTTTTCGAGTCTTTGGTTTGGATCAATTTTTAATACTTTTCATTTTTAAAATAATTTCAAAATTCTCATAAAATTAAGTTTAAAATAAAAGAAATTAAGGGAAAAAAAAAACTAAAAAAGAACCCTAAAAATCTAAAATACCATATAAACCCTAAAATAAAATAAATAAATAACCCTAATAAAAACTAAAATACGAACCTAAAAAACTAAAAAATGAGACCTAGAAAGTGAAATCTTGGACGGATTAGATCATACAAATTACCTTCATCCCTTCATCGTCTGTAACAGAAGTTTCGGACGATGAAGAAGACTCGATCGATATTACTCCATCGGGCCCAATTTTATCAATAGCTTCAGTAATCAAGTTCCCACAAATTCATCATTCCCACCAGATAACGAAGCTAGAGCTTCATAAAGACACGTAATAAAAAGAAGTAAATAGAATAATTCATAAATAAAAAAAGAATAAAAATGTGAACAAACGAACAGACCTTAAATGTCATCATTTCCTTTTACAACATAACTTTTATCCTTTAAAGTTTAAACATAAACTTCAAATATTGGGTTAAACAGACTAAATTGAAGATCTTTTACAAATATCATAATAGAGCTAAACAGGGTAAATACGAAATCAAAGTTTAAACATAAACTTCAAATATTGTGTTAAAAAAACCACTCACCTTTCAAGCAATTCATGATTTTTCTGGCTCATTAAATGATAGGTTTCGATGGAGTTCCCTTCTTAAGTTCTGAATAATGATTATCACAATTTTTAAAAAAATTATCAAAGACAGGAAGCATGATAACATTATATATTATACAAATCAATAAACAAAGAATTACACAAACACAAATCTAAATAATAAACTACAAAAGGAATCATGAATAGCAACATGAATGGGAAAATTATACATATGAGTATTAAAAAACAAATATAATGATAATTTATAAACTCCTGCAGAGAATAAATAATTATGCTCAGAGATTTTGTACTCATACCAATGCTTTGGTGAACTCCTTAATGAGAATATAGTTTAAAGCTATAAATTAGAAAATCATAATATGGTAAAGCATCACTAAGCAACTCACAACAAAATCAGAACATGAATCAATTTCCAAGAAAAGAAGAAGGAAATAATCTTATTGAATATTTAACTTGATCTCTTTGTTTGTTATTGAAAATTAAATCAAACAACCATAAGAATAAATACCTACTGCTACGATAGTGGTTGCAGGCGGTGCGAGATGTTAGGATCCAAATTGGTTCATTCGCATTCCAAGCAATTATAAAAATATATATGTCCAATGAAAAAACAAAATGAACCAAAATTCATATTAAATAATATTCATAAAAATCCAAAAAAAAAAACTTCCATACATAAAGAAACATTAGTAAGAAGGTAACACAACCAAACAGAAAAATAAAGTAAGAACTGACCATTTCTTTCTCGCCCATCGTCGCAGCCCGCGGCCAAATCCTCGAGTCCATCACCGTGGAGCCCACTTGTTCCGACCACAACGCCACTTCCCCTCCCAACAATATATATATATATATATATATGTATGTATATAATTACATAATATCACTAATATTCGATTTCTCCTAAAGCTTAAATCCTATATAATAGGCCGCAAAATATAAAATTTCCTAATAGAATCATATATAATAGATTGTTCCTATATAATAGGGCACAAATATAATATTTTCTAATAAAATCATATATAATAGATTGTAAACAAATTAACACATATAATAATCCTATATAATAGGCCGCAAATATAACACATTTCCTAATAAATCATACACAATAGATTGGAAACAGATTAACACATATAATAAGGCCCAAACAATGTAGAATCTATTATAGTTAAAAATTATATATATAAACAATGAAGAACCTGTACCTCATTAATGGCAAGAACATGACCATTGTGAGGGGTTGGGTATTAATGAGAGAGAATTTAGGAGTTACAAAGTTGAGTCCTATATTTAAAGAAACAATTTTCATTAGCATGTCTAATGTGCCATTAGGGTAAAATTAGAAACATCTTAAAATTTAGCTCATTACTTCTTAGTCAGAGCAAATAAAATGAATTTCATAACAAAAGGCAAAAGGAATCGAAAGTAGCATCTTCATACAAACAATTGATTAGTGAGAAACATTTTCTGTTAAATGGTGGTTAATTGCACCAATCATACAACCAACAACATATAGAATTAGCGGAACGGAGAAATAAAAAAAAAAATAATAAAATGAAAGGAAAAGAAAAGAAAAATGAGAGTAATAACCTCATTAACACATGATTTACCTTTTTTACTCGCAAAGAATTTTAGCCATTACAGAACTGATAAAATCATAGAAAGCCAAAATGACCAGCACGCCAACAATCCCCTGTCAAGTATCAAAGGTAGATCTGAATTAAACTCAGAAAATAAAATTGTTAAATAATTGAGAAATTAGATCCCAAAACAAATATAAAAATAGATTAATAAATAGTTTTAAAAATCAGAAAAGATCAATATTTGTTAAACTCAGATCCATGTAAAACAGATCGACTCTCTAAATTTATTAGAAACAAATTGAACAAATTGAAACCGGAAGATTTCCGAACAAAATCAGAATATTCTCAGATCTAAAAACTAAAATAAATTTCAACAAAATCAGAATATAATAAATTCGATGGAATAAAAGTCATTGAAATATTTTTTCAGATTTAAAATCGAAAGAATTTTGAACAAAAATAGAAGAAGAAAAAAATTCGATGGAATTCACCATTTTAAATCAATATCTAAATTGAATCATGTTTTGAAGCGGCTGATTGTAGAGAGAGAGGAGAAAATTGAGACGTGCAGATTTTGAAGCGGCTGATTGCAGAGAGGAGAAAATTGAGACGGGCAGGACTAAAACCCTAGTTTTTTAAGCTTTCAATAAAATGAAAAAAAAAAAGTTGTTATTTATACCTGGTCAAAATTTTGGCATCCTCCCAAAATAGACCCCCTATGAATCACAGCCTGCCACGTCATTTTTGGAGAAATTTAATTGGTCCACATCAGCCCCAAAACGCTCTCCTTTCGACACATCAGCGTTAATAGTTAACACTATTCACAACATGGAGGATATATATATAATATTATATATATATATATATATATATATATTAAAAAGAATTTTCCTTCAAAAGTCTAGAACTTTTTAAAATAAATATAGAAAATATTCAAAATATGAAATTGAAGTATATTATAATATCAAAAAAATTATATATGTATTTTTTTTTATTAAAATATAAAGTTAAATCAAGTCTAGAAAGATATATTTAAAATCTAAAATTATTTTAAATATATAAAAAGGTATTTTAAATATAAAGAATATTTTATAAATTATAAATAATTTTAAATCTGTTCTTGGGCCGGAATGTCGAGCTCGCCCTCCAAGCCTGCATATTCCACAACTTTCAGCCAGCGTCGACTCCCACTAGGAAAACATATCCAACTCATCCTTGCTGCCATTCAACATACAGGGATAGGGAAGCTCGTCTAAGGCTTTCTCCTTATCCAGCTCCCCTGCCTTGAAGTTGTGGGCTTTTGTCTGTTCAACGGCAATGGTAAAGGCCCAGTTGAAATATTCAATGATGTCGGGCATAATATGCAGCAAGAAGTCCTTAGAATGAAGAAATTGGGCCCAGGTTCTTATCGATAGCATAATATGCTCTCAAGGCTCATCGGGAAAGATCGACGTCCCTTGGTCTCAACTGCCTCCAGCTCAACAGGAGGAAGCTGGAGGGGATATCTTTAAAGTCGAGTAATCGACACACAGCTTATTCCAGTCATTATCATGTTCCATCTTTAGCTTCCGCATGGCCTCCTCTGACTGAAGGTCTTTGCGAAACATCATCCCCTCCAGCAAGGTCACCTGATTTTTTTTGTTTCAGCAGTAGGGGCGGATCTAGAAATAATTTGGTAAGTTGTAAAACAAAAAGTAACACAAACAATGTTGCCATGACTAAAAAAATTGAAATCCAAATTTAATATTAATAATGTACTCTAGCATTTGTTTTTTGTTGGTGAGTCTACGAAAATTAAAATCCAAAATGTGCTCCAAGATTTATGTTTTGCTGCTGAGTCTATGTTGTTAATGGGATAGGTAAAAAGAAAAAGAAACATTAGAAAAGGGAAGAAAAAGAACAATGTTGCTAAGACAAAAAATAATTGAAATCCAAAATTTAATATTAATAATGTACTAGAATTTATTTTTTGTTGCTGAGTCCACAAAAATTAAAATCCAAAATGTGCTCGAGGATTTATATTTTGCTGTTGATTCTATGTTGTTGTTAATGGAATAGGTAAAAAAAAATGAGAAAAGGAAAAAAAAAAAGAATGAATGGAAAAAATAATTTTGGGAATCCTATATTACAGTAGATGTTTTGGAGATTTTGGGGAGGCCATGGCCCCCTCAAGGATACATGTGCATCCGCCCCTGTTCAGCAGCTCGATTTCTTAGGAATATCCTCCTTAACTCGGGTCAGTTCCTCTTTGAGTTAAGCAATTGCTTCTTCCCGAGGTTTTTACCTCGGATAGAGTGATCAGAGAAGTAAAAGCCTATCATTCACACCAAGCAAGCAGTATAATTTAAATTTTATGCATAGTCGAAGGGATAAAAAATGAAGACAAAAATATGGAGTCATGAATATTACCTCACTTAGAGTATCAATGTGGCCGGCTAGTCCAGCTTCATAGAGCTCGGTCATCTTGCCGCAACTCTTCGAAGAGAATATGGATGTTAGGAAAGGCATAACTTTATCTTTCACACCACTAGAAGGCGAGCTCGCAGGAACATCCTCATTGGGAATGTTAGGACCCGTGTCATCACGAGTTCGCTTTGACCTTAGCTTAGGCACTGGGATGGAGGAACAATGATCAGTTTTAGTTTGTAGATTTTGGGGAACACCAAATTCCCCAAATTTGCTTCACTGAAGCCCTGCAGTGGTAGACGATGTGGAACCTTTTGCTTTAGCAGCCTTGGTTGACTTATTTGATGCCATTTGTTAGGATCTTGGATGAGTGGGAGTAGGCACCTCGGTAATATGTTCCTCACAAGATCTAAAGAGCTCACCAGCATAGAGGAGTGGGTGAGTCATTAAAATATGATATCCATTTATAAAAAATTATGTATAGTTACTTACAAGCATCACAAGCATGTGCGGTGATCTTCCTCTTATTCCATAAGGGGATAGGAGGAAAATAGAGTTAGTTAAAGAAACAACTTTGAATGGACGTGGTTTCAACTCCACAATTTGCCTATCTGACACGACCAAAAAGATTGACGCTTCAAAAATATGGGGTACTGACCTTAAATTTGTAATCAGCGACCTGACGGACCTCCAAGAGCTTCCTGACGACCTGATCGGTCCTGCAAGACAAAACCTAAGCCAAGGCGGTGGACAGTCCCTGCGTAGGCCCTCCCATGCTTAAGTTAGCGAGTGCGAGAGATTCGAGAGCTCAAAATACGTAGGATATGAAATCAATTTAGAGAAAAGAGTGAGACCTGAGTCCTCTTTATATATATATAAGAGATGTGTTCCCCAAGTTAGGGTTCCCTTCTCTTACAATAATACCATAAATATCACAACCGACTTATAATTACGATTTCTCCTGTATGTTAAGTTCTCATAAATAATAGAACTCTCACTAAATTACCAGAACAGGCCTGGGCCTATAATTCTTTCCATTATATAGTTGGTCGAGGCCCCACAAAACAACCCATATTAGCCCGCTAAGGCCCAAAACCATAAATCCCAACACTCAGTGTTAAGCTATCACTTGGCATCGAGCTGGTATAAGGAGACCAATACCATAAGAGCTCGCTACTCTGTACTTCAGGTCGCGGCTCCTTATAACAACTCGCTCAGCTCTCAGAAAGAATGCTCCTTCCGAGAAATGAGGTCGCTTACCCAAATTACAATAAATACCTGCATATAGCCGACGCGAATATTTGATGTCGTATTAGCTAGTCCCCCATATTCTGGTTGATTGAGGTACGAAATCAGGTAGAATATATAAGATGTAAAGGATATGTTGGCTGAAAACCATATACCATTTACTCGAACTACACCACGAGCATGAAGCATTACTCAAGCATTACCATAAACCATTTCATTAGCTCACCAGATCCTCGAACCATAATCCATAATAGCCCAGCTCTCAATACCGAGCTGTTACAAACCACTTATTTGGCAAGAGCTCGCCAACTCACTTAAGAGCTCGTCACTTCTTTATGAGAGGTCACTACCCTCAAAACCAACTCGCTCAACCCCTAGAAGAATTTCACCTTCCAGGAGAAGAGGTCGCTCATAATTCCCCATCAAGATGTTGTTTACCGATCTGGATATTAATAAACTCATTCCCATAAGAACCATCCATTGCCGACCTAAAGTCATAACCTCTGCATAATAACCAACAAAATGTAATCATGCGTCTTTAAGAAGTTAAAAACACGCGACCTCTGGCCATCACATCTTTATTAAGATCATTAAATGCATTATGGCACTATGTCGGGCACGTGTCACTTCCTCGTATCCTCTTAATATATTTAAACTTGCGGGCCTGGAAATTAAAGGCCCAGAATAAAAACCCTAACAACTTCCCGCCTTTCAAAAACATTTCCTGGACTTTCAGCTTTTCACGCCACCCAACACACAACATACCCTTTCATCTTTATTTGTTATCATTTTATCAAAAACAGGCAAATTACACCATCTTCCTTCTGCAAAGATTCTCTCTCGCAAAACTCTGCAAAATCTACAGCGCATCAACATTCATCTTCAAAATCATCAACCGCAATAATGAGTAAGTCCCCCTAATCCTTCATCATGATGATAATTATTTTAATTTGTTCTGAAAATCGTTGCATATGCTGAGTGCATTTTTATGTCTTCCCCTCCCCGTTAATTGATTTATGATGAACACAGTTCCTTCAAACTCTGGTCCCCCAAAACCTATCCCTTGAAACCCACACACTTCTTCTAACACCGAATCCATCAAAACCCCCAACATTCAAGAGAAGACGAAAAAATCCTCCTTCACCCCGACCTGGTTTACATGACGAACCGGAGGGTGATGTCACTTGGACTGAGCTCGAGGCCCAGACTAGGGCCTATACTGAGGTTAGAGACTTAATAGAGAATATAATAAAAGAGGCAAAAATATTTTTTTAGTCCGGTAAATGACCACTCTTTGACATTTAGTCCGGTTTTTGGTCACACTTGAAAATTAGTCCACTAAGTGGACTAAATGCTGATTTTTGGTCCAGTAACCGCCTAGAGCAGGTCACTGGACCAAAAATCAGCATTTAGTTCACTTAGTGGACTAACTTTAAAGTGTGATCCAAAATCGGACTAAAATTCAAAGAGTGGTCACTTACCGGACTAAAAAATATAATTTTTGGTTTTTGGCGAATAAGTGTAATTAGGAGGCAATTGTCCAAAAAAATATGATATAGGTAAAAATTAAAATGAAATATCTGGGAGAAGGAAATCCCTATTTATTTTTATTTTTAATTTTAGATTGTAGGTTTTTATTTTATTCTATTACTTATTTATAACTTGTAGGTTTTTATTATATTGCTTATTTATCAAAATGTTCGAACACATGAGTTTTGTTCGAGAAACCAGAGGCGAACACCCATATTTTACATTTATTTTTTACCTTTTACCGCCTAYATCCGTCACTTACCTTTCACCACCCACCAACGTTTTTTCTTCTTCCTATTTGGTGGTGGCACAATGACGACACCTATGGCGGTGGCGACGATGGTGTAATGGGCGACGCTAATGGAAGAGTTGYAGTGGTGGTGYAGGGTTGGAGGAGATGATATCTTTTGGGTATTTAGTATTTGTGGGATAATTTTGACATTTTTGTTCAGTTTTTTTATGGGGTGAACTCATAAATAAATGGGGTGCGTATATTRGCTCTCTAAAACAAATTAAATGTAAATAACTCCACTTTTATATATTATGAAATAGTGTTTTGCAGATTACATTATACATCTAATTATAGTTTAACTTATTATCATCACACATATCAATAGTTTTAAACTTAGCAAAATTATTTTTTTTTAGTCCGGTAAGTGGCCACTCTTTGACTTTTAGTTCGGTTTTAGATCACACTTGAAAATTAGTCCACTAAGTGGACTAAATGCTGATTTTTGGTCCAGTGACCTTCGGTCTTCGGGTTTTCAGGTAAAGATGACCTGCTCTAGGCGGTCACTGGACCAAAAATCAGCATTTAGTCCACTTAGTGGACTAATTTTCAAGTGTGACCAAAAACTGGACTAAATATCAAAGAGTGGTCACTTATCGGACTAAAAAAATATTTTTGCCTAATAAAAGACCCTCCTTCATCTTATCCTAAAACTGAAACCATCCCAAAGGGCATTCCCATAGTCGAACCTAATATACCTTCAACCTCTTAATCTGAACACTTCCTCGAGAATCCAGTAACCGTGATACCTCCATCCGCCCTTGCCGACCTGCTTCCTTTACCTCAAGCCACTAGGGTAGTTGCAGAGAACTACTGGTTGCTTCCGAGTTGGGAAAAACTTGAAGAATTTAAGGAAGCACTCAACCTTCCTGAAACTTCCAAAATGGTCAATCCGAATATCCTTCAGACCAACCCAAACCATCCCCCGCCTGACCACATTGTATTCCTCGACGAGCTCCTCAAAGTAGGTTTTACGTTTCCTCTCCACTGGTTTTGTATTTATACTGCAAATAAGTTTAAAGTCCCTGTCCTTCAGATGACTCCAAACTCAATAAGATTCATAGCTGGATATGTAATTTTGTGCCCATACTATGATGTTCAGTCGGATCAAGTATTTTTCCATTTCAATTTTCAAATAAAATACCAAAAGAGTTCCTTCTACCTCTTTGTCCACCTCGGAAAACCAAGCTTCTTGGTGAACCCGTCATCAAAAGTGCCTGATTGGTGGAAAAACTCCTTCCTTATTCACAACACCGAAACCTGGCCCTTCGATACCGAACTACAATACCACACCCCAAAACAAGACAATCCCCCAACTTTTAAAACTCATCCACCGCTCTATAAAAAATACTCTGGCCAGCTCGCTGCATGGAGTAAGAACCTTTTTGATGTGGTGCAAACTCACCAGATGGGGGGTGGGGGTGTGGGGTGGGGGTGGGGGTGAGTTTTTTCCTTTGTAGGTCTTGACCAAATTAGAATTTGGTAGGTCCCTTAGTTATAAATTCATTTTATTTTATTTTTATCGATAATAGAACAAATTGATTTACCCTTGTTTCATTTACAGATAACCTTATCAACAACTACGTCTCGTCGAGCTCGGAAGGAGCCACTGTCCAGGCTGACTCAAGCTCAGAGATGACATCAGCACCGCGAGCTCCTCTTGCTGATGTGGACAGAGAGCTTGATCAGTACATGGCATCCAAAACGGTCCAAGAGGTGCCCGACAACCTTGTAGAACGGGTGTTGCCCAAAGAAATGATGAACAAAGGGAAAAGGCAGCTCATGAACGAACACCTTCAAAACCAATATCTTCAGCCCAAAAGCGTCCAACGTCTTCGCAAGGCTTGTGATGCCCCTTCATCAAGCTCTCCAGATTTTGAGAAGAGCCTGGCACAATGCACCAATGCTGACCAATTCAAATCACTGTTGACCGCTTAGGTGAACTTATGTTTTCTAGGATATGTTTTTCAAATGTATCTTCGCCACATACTTAACGTATCTTATTTTAACTTTTGCGACTTAACTTGAACTGTTGGAATTTTATAGATAACACATAAAATTCATATAACATATCCTAAAACATGCGGAATAATTCTAGGATATAAACATCATGATATAATCATCAAAGATTTATGAATTAACGGAATACCTGGATTCATAGTCGTAATCGTATGCAGAAATCAACTCCCGTAACACGAGACGGGACTCCTAATCCAAAAGCGAGCGAGAACARGAACACAGATGGGTTCGGGTTGGTTTTATGATCTTCCTCACCTAAATCTCTTAAGGGGCCTTAGTTTTCTATCTTGATGGGGAGAGTAGAAAACAGTGTACGATTTAGTGTATTGGGGACCATAACCATGTAGTCTTTATATAGTTATCAATTAGGGTATCCCATAATCTCCTAAATTGATACTATCAGGTATCTATTCATTACGTCCATATCAAATTCCAGTAGTCATAGGACTCTTTTCTTAATTAGATCACTTAATTAAGTCCAATAATAATAATAATATAATGGCAGATATAATTGTAATTAAAATATATGTTGCCCACTTTAATTGGAAATTAATAAATTTCCAACAATCTCCCACTTGGGCTACATATTATTTCTTAAACAATTATATTACTTTATGTGTACACCTTATGCRATTTATTCAACAACTACTGCCCGACAATCTAGTCCATCTCATATAATAGCAATMAGACTATCACGTTTTTCATCACACTAAATATCGTGAATCAACCATGATAATCACCATACTAATATACTCAATGACACAGATCAAATATGGTGAGTAGCATGGAAATACATGTAATGTGATCTTTATCATGCATATTTTCAACTAGTCCAACTTTAGTGAGATCAAAACATAAGTAATGTAAAACATTACAAAAAATATAATGAGTTCAAAATACCATCAACTTTATTCTGCAGAAAACCGAAGGTACTAAAAGTTTAACAAAAGTACATAGAACACAACTCCCACTGAACTAAGGTAATATCCATAGTAACACCCAATGAGCGCAATGCTCGTTAAATACCTCATGTGTTAATACCTTAATGAGTGAGTTTGCTAGCATAAATTCATCCTTATGTGTTCCATGAGAAATTTGAACTCTTTCCTTTATCAACAAAAAAACTTGTTGTCTCGCCGGAATATGGCAAGCCAGATTTTGCAACCATATCCATAATAAGATGTCTCAAAACTTAGACATAATTTGTAAGGACTACAAATGTCTACACGACACCTTTTCTAAAATTGCTCTTTCAATTAGCAGTTAGCTATAGCAAATGGATTTTTAATGGCATCCAATAAAGTCGGAATCAAAAAATACTAAATGATCCCCAAAAATTTGATTTCCAATAATCGAGCATAAAATCATTTTTGTTGTCTAAGAAAACTTTATAAACCCTTTCGGATTTTCCAAAATAAACGATATCAATATTAATTATTTGCCAAAATATTATGTAAAGCGATATCCAAAAGCTTACATACTTAAGCATACAAGAGACTTTCAAACATAAGTAGTCTTTGTATATATCAACTTTATACTCATTCATATGGTAATAAATGAGTTAAACTTAATTGTCTCTAGTAATGGAATGCTCCCACTGAACTTACGGTATCTACAACTATCAACTTTATTTATCCCAACACCAAATGGTTTAGTAACTTAATGATAATTGTAATACCATAAATAAGGAGCGAACTCAAACGAGTTTTAATGCCACAATGATTCTAAAGATTTTTCCAATAACCAAAGAGAAAAATCACTTTATAATCAATGTCTTCATTTAGATGGAAATTCTCAAATAGACATACAAAATATATCTCAATGTTGTCATTGAAATCTTTTTGGTCTTAAATTCATTTATGACCAATTAGACTCAAACTTTATTGACAACTAGACGAGATTCTAAAATAGCATTGTCATACCGAAATTTAATCTAATGTATCTAATAGCTTGTTTTGAGATTGTTGAGTTTGCTTTTAGACGGTGAATCTTTAAATATTACTTTGGTGATCCAAAAATTGCATATTAAACAATGTCACGAAGGAATCATTGCCAAATACAATTGTAGCAGGATATAATCCTTACCAAGATAAAGTCAATCACCTTTTCTCCCACTCAAGCTCAACTCTCTCAAATAAACTCTATATCCCATTATAAAAGATCTTCTAAAGTTCTTAACAAAAGTAGTAACTTGCAATCTTAAATCCAAGTTCTGTTAGAAACCCGAAAGTTTTACTTTAGTTGGATAACCCCAAATATACAAATATCTAAGAATAGAATTTTGCATAACCAATATCCATATGGTGATTTAGTATGCCTACTACTTAGTTTAGAACTCTAATAGCAATGAATATTGCATTATCAGTTGCTTCTCCAAAATTTACGGTAAAGAAAATAGACGAATCATATATCTTACCACATCCTTAAAGAATATATGTTTTGTACATATGAAAAGACATGCAAATAAGAGGCARTGTCATCATAGATAATGAAACTATAATATTTGAATYTAGAAAGAGATAAAATTTAACCGTAAGCTCTTTCAAATTCAAATGACTTTAATCAATGACAACTTGAATCCATATAGCCTCAATTACATTTGTMTTATCATAGTCCTGTATAGATGTATCTTTCAACATCACTTGACCATTGACTCCACAATTAGTAAGATTTGCATCGTAATACTTTATGAGAAATTACCCTCAAAATACTTAAATGTACAAAARAGAATTAAAATAATTAAGATTAAAACGAGAAGCGTACTTAGAACATTCCCACTATCATGCAAAAATAAAAAATTAAGTTCCTTATATTATTACTTTTGCATTCCAAATGTGGTGTCCTACTGCAACTTTATTATGAGGGATAAATGCAAATTGAGTARTTATGTATTTTCTCGTTCAATTAAATAATATCATCGAGAGAATAGATATTTCTTAATGTACTCCTTGATGTTCCATATTTCCTTAGTGAAACAATAATCAAYAAATTAGTAGTTTCAATAAATATTTAGAAGGAACAATTTGCATTATTGACCTCATAATTAAMGCCCTAAATATTACTCGTAGTGCCATAAGCACATAAAATRGACATTGGCAAAWAACAGAAAATCAATTTAGAGAACAAAACCAAAATYCTTACAATTAATATTTATGTCGTAACATAAATGAGTTATGGYAAAATGAACCAAATGGGGACACATTACAAYGAACTTAGTACAACATTAATRTCGTCGAAGGACAMAAAATTAACTGCAGCGGTATCCTTGTTYCAATGATCAAACACTGATAATAAGTTCTGTCGGACAAAGTCTATCGAAGGACAAATCAATGCCCACATGAAGAAGAAAAATGTAATTATCACGTGTTTATCATTACAGGTACTTTGTTATTTGGCCAGGCTATGTCAGACCGAAGGGTCGATCATAACTCGCATAAACAACTCCACACCATCATCTATGTAAAATCAATAAAGTTTATCTCCACAGCAGAGGTTGCGAAGGCTACGTGCTATTTCGATTAACCAAAATGAAAATTACTAGACCAATTGAGTAAGAACATATAATTATTACTCAATTGAACAACGCTAAATGTCGTCCCCTATAAAATACATATGGATTGAATCCAACTTTATATTGATTTAAAACTTAAATAACTGAAATGTGCTTGAATTAAATTTCAAATAACCTCAAATCCAAAAAATTAACTTTATTTTAATTTAGAACCCAATAATAAATTAGGCCAAAAATTCATTCCTTTATGTAGAATAATTCTACGACAACAAAGAGCCTAATAAAATAAGCTCAATATAACCATAATTGGATTTCAAACTAAAACCATAGTAGGACTCAAGTTCATAGCTTCTAACTGAATATGGGTTACATCTTTATAGATTAATTATCGAATAAATTCAATAATAATTCAATATTTATGGGTTGAATTAATCCCACCCTTTGTTAACCCAATACCATATATTCAAGTTCATTATCCAAAATTCCTTATATGAATTTGAGTCAAATAAACCCAAAATTCAATCCTTATAAAGATTTCAAGATCAACAAATATTAATCCCAAAATCTAATCTTAACTTGGATTTAATGTAATTGAATTTAACGCTAATTTTAATTTGAGTCCGAAAAATTCAATTATATATGAACATGAGTCTATATTTACTGTATTTGAATTTAAAGTCCATCAAACCAAATTAGACTTCAAAATACAACTTTATTTAGATTTGAGTCTCGTGTAACCAAATTGTGCTCAATTCTAACTGAAATGTGAATTAAATTCACAACATATAGACCAAGTTCAATATATAAAATTTAAGCTAAAAATTAATTTGTAATTTGAGCCAAAACTTGAGGATAACCTAAATATCAAAATATTAGCTCAGAATTTTACCCACATTAAAATTTAAATTGAGAACTCGTATGAGTTAGTAATGTAGCGTTATCGGCCAAATTGTGTCAAACTGAAGAGCCGATCACAATTCGCATGACTAAGCTCACATTACCATCTATGTAATGTTCAAGAAAATCGCTCTTTACATCAGAGGTTACGAAGGTAACTTGTTGCTTAGATTGATCTAATTGAAAATTACTAAACTATCCGAACGAGAATATTTAATTTTTCTCTAATAAAATACATCCTCAATTTAATTTTAATTAAAGTCTGAAACCAAATTAGACTTTGATCTTATTAACCAAATTTCCAGATCAACACAAAATATTCAAGAATCCGACCCTTTAAATATTGAGCCCATATTTCATTAACAAGGCCAAGGCATAACTGGGCCCATCTAATTTGCCCAAATACAAGCCTTAGGTTACATCCGGCCCATCTGCCCAAAATTGTGACTTTGCCTTTCTTTATTAAGAATCACGAAAAATTGGCAGCAGCAAGTTGTAAAGTAAATCAGTTTGGAATCATTTGGCCACTATGTTAATTAAACCCCGAACAGAAGAAATTTTTTACAAAAGCACCCAATCAAAAATAAAGTGCAATTAGGTCCCAGAAAACCGAACAAATTCAGACCAACCCCATAAATACTTTAGTACATACTAAAAGGCCATCTTCCCCAAACCACCAAACCCATCGCCCAACAACACCTGCAACCTCCACCGAAACGCCTACTGCCGGCCAACGCGACCAACGCCGCTGTCAAACTATCAGCACTTGATGTCGTCAGCGACGAGGAGAAACATTTAATGACGACGGTGAACGGAGATTGAACAATTCGCGAATGAAATCGCAACCCAACCGTCGTGCGCCGTCAGCCGCTTCTCCGTCACCAGCCCAACGCCATGAAAACGAAACCAGAATCCTTCACCCAGACCTCTGGTGACCAAAACCAAACAACCATCTCGAAAAGATGCGATAATTGGAGCGACGCTGCTGGTTCCCAACGGGCCGCCCTCGCCTTAACGACGACAATCAGTGCCTGACCGGCGCAATAATGGTAGAAAGGCCAGAAACAATCGGCCATCCACCTTACACCGCCAGCCACCTCGTCGTCTCCAGCCCAACACCATGAAACCATCATCCTCCTCCCTTGCCCAGAACCCTTTCACAAAATTACCGCCGCCCAAAGTACCAGACATAGGACGGGAAGTGCGGCGCCATAGAAAGGACAAGATGTCCATTTACCGCACACCTCGTTTCGTCTTCTGGTAAAGCTCAGCAGTGAAGGTGATAAGAGAGATGAGGCGGCGAGCTCATGGCCATGAATAAGATGCCATTGGTCGCCTCGCCAGTGGTCGCTGCACATCGCGGTGGAGAGGAGTACACGGTCCCGGTTCCGAATGGGCCGCCCTCGCCAGAGCCTTTGCTAGTGGTTTGATATGGTGGTGTTGCGGCGGTTGGATTGGGAAGAAGACAATAATAGGGTTTTCAATTTCTGAATTTTAACAAACCCTTTTGATTTTATTTATTTATTTTTATTGAAATCGGGCTGGGTAGAACACTAAATCCTTCTTTGTAAAATTCTTGTAAATATCTCAACAAACAAACACGATTGTAACAACAGCAATAATTATATATTAAACAAAGTTGGGAGGAACCTAAAATTCCTAAGTTTCCAGACGCATAATTAGACATGTAAATTTCCAATTATCAAGAACCGAAGCCATACAAATCGCAAGATTTCACAGAATCAGATATAAAACCCAAACAATTCCAAGTATGATTCATAAACCCCAACGATTAAGCAGTGATGACTGCTTTGATACCACTTGTTGGAATTTTATAGATAACACATAAAATTCATATAACATATCCTAAAACATGCGGAATAATTCTAGGATATAAACATCATGCTATAATCATCAAAAATTTATAAATTAACGGAATACCTGGATTCATAGTCGTAATCGTATGCAGAAATCAACTCCCGTAACACGAGACGGGACTCCTAATCCAAAAGCGAGCGAGAACARGAACACAGATGGGTTCGGGTTGGTTTTATGATCTTCCTCACCTAAATCTCTTAAGGGGCCTTAGTTTTCTATCTTGATGGGGAGAGTAGAAAACAGTGTACGATTTAGTATATTGGGGACCATAACCATGTAGTCTTTATATAGTTATCAATTAGGGTATCCCATAATCTCCTAAATTGATACTATCAGGTATCTACTCATTACGTCCATATCAAATTCCAGTAGTCATAGGACTCTTTTCTTAATTAGATCACTTAATTAAGTCCAATAATAATAATAATATAATGGCAAATATAATTGTAATTAAAATATATGTTGCCCACTTTAATTGGAAATTAATAAATTTCCAACATGAACCTCTATTGGATGCTTTGTCGAACTATTTTGAGACGACCTCTACTGACAGGGAGCTGCAGAAAACTTATGACGAGCTAACAACACAAGCGGACAGATAGACACAAGAGCTATCCCTGACTCAAGGGGAGTTAGACGAGGCCCGTCGCCAGCTAACAACTCTTTAGGAAGAACCGATCATCTCCAAAAGTCAAGTAGAGACTCTGAAGGATGAAGCTACTCGACTAGGAGGTCACTTGATGGAGCTGGAGGGTAAGTTGCAGAAGAATTGTGAGCAGATGGAGGGTGCCATTCGCATAGCTCGTGAGCAAGGAGTAGCCAAAGGGGAAGCTAAGGGTTGTCGCACATTTCTGAGGAGTGAGATGGGGAAAGGATTCATGGATGCGTACATGGATGAATTAATGGCAGCCTACAAGAACACAACCCTTTGCTTGGGTAAAATAGTAATAGGAAGTAAAGAGTGGGCCCGTCATGCTGCAAAACGAATCAAGGCCCAACTCACTGCTATTAATATCTCTTTCGATCCTGATGTAGATGGCATCATTGAATATCTTCCACCTTTCACCTTTTGGAAAGTGACATAAAACATCCCCCAACAACCAAATGGTGGGTATCCTGTAAGAGCAAGGCGATTATACGAGCCAGACTTGGTGCTGAGTTGGAGGCTCCTCTTGAGGACCTAGTGCCCATTGGCAATAGTATTTTACCCTTGTAATCCTAGATTTTTATTTTCTTCGCTTTCTTTTAAGTAACCATGTATGAACAGTCTTATTCATTATGTTTATTATGCTTCACCTGCCATAACAAATCATTCAAAAAACATAAACAATCCATATTTCAACCATGTAAGTCAATTCAAAATGATAGTAAACTTCAAAAGACCAGAATCCTTCCAATCCCCCAAGTTATTGCAAGAAGGGCAAAAACAACTTGTTATCAAAGCTCCCATACTCAAAACCATAACTTCAAACACTTTTAGGTTGCGTAAATCACTTCATAACCTCATCAAGTTTACTTAACATTTAAATCAAACATGTTTATACTTTAAAAGAAGATGTGTAAACCAAACATATCTCCTTTCCAGGATATGTAAATCAAACATATCCAAGAACGCATATAAATCAAGCACAACAAGTCATTTAAGACTTAATCAATTCACACAAGATCAAGTAAGACACTAAAAACCAAACATATTTCATGCAAACAAAAGCGGGGACGAAACATGTAAGTCAAACATGTATTCCCCATAATATCCTATGTAAACAAAACATGCTCAAGGACATCTCAGAATATGTAAATCAAACAGACTAAAAGAATAAGTAAGAACATATAAGTCAAATATGTTCCTACGCATAAGTAAAGCATATAAATTTGCACAAACCACAATGATTGAGAAAAATATGTAAGTCAAACATATCTTTCCCAGAAGCGACCTCAAATATGTAAATCAAACGGATTCAAAGTAGGGATGCAATCCTGCCCCGGGCCATCCCGACCCGCCCCGTCCTGCCCCGTGACGTTTGGGGTGCCCCGCCCCGTGACTCGTGGCGGGGCGGGGAGGGGCCGGGTACCATCTCCTCCCCGCAGGTACCCACCCTGGCACGGCCCGTAGTTTTTTTTTTATTTTTAAATATATTTTATAAATATTTTAAATATTTATTTTATATGAATTTTTAGTTTTTTTTTACTTTTATTATTGTTTTTAATTAGTTTTTCATCTTATATTTAATATTTATAATAGTATATGTGTTATTATATATTAAATTAATTTTTAATAAAAATAATAAAAAATAAATATAATAGGGTGACCCGACGTGCCCCGTGGCCCGTGATGGGGCAACCCGGCCCGACCCATGGGGTGGACGGGGCAGGTCCGGGTCCTCTAGTACCCGACCCATTGCCATGCCTAATTCAAGGTCGTGAAAGAACATGTAAGTCAAACATGCTCTCCCATTAAACCATTTATTCCCACATACATTGAAACATAAAACCATAAGAAAATGTCGTAAAGTGACCCAAAAACCTTCATATTCATTATAAGTAGGTGCCTGCCCACAAAGGTTCGAGAAATCCATCACCGACCTATAGAAGCGTTGGCCCATAACAGGAATAAATAATAATACAAAAGTATGAGCTCGTTATCCGGAGAGCTAGGCATAATACTTTTTCAAGTGACAGATATTCCAACTTCTAGGTAAAGCTTTCCCTTGAGCATCTGATTAGCGTAAATTTATCCTTATTTTTATTATCGTTTTAGTTCTTTTTCTATTTGTTTTTGGGTATAAGTTGGATGATTTAAGCTTAATTCCGAATTTTTATATTTCCAGCTTATTTTACCGTGTTTTGATCATAATTGATGAGAATATGTGATTATTCGTTGATTTTCACCTTACAGCTAAGTAACCGGAAGGTTCAGCGCACAAATAGATGAAGTTCGATGTTCAAAAGTGGAGAACGAGCTTTCCGATGAACAAGTAGCAAAAAGATCGAGAAAATGAGACAGGCCCTCAGTAGCGTCGATCGACGCAAGCGTCGACGCTACGTCGACGCGGACCCCTGCACGCGACGATCGACGCTCAGTCGATGCAAGGCCGACGCAACTTGCAGTTGCATCGATCCAAACCCCATCGGTCGATGCCCCGCCTAGTCGACCCGAGCACCCAGGCAGCGTCGACGCCGAAAGACAGCACGCGTCGATCGTTGCGACGTCGACGTGGCTGCCCAGAAATGCATTTTTAGGGTTTCTTGTGCTCCAAGACATGATATATCTATAAATACCCTTCATATTTTGGTTTTTCAAATGGACACGACTATCTACGAGCAGAGACCACTTCCTAGGGTTAGCCAGCACAGAAACAACGCATTTATACACTCCAGAAATCAAGATTGAAGATTCAAGATCCTTACGCTCAAGAATAACTTGAAATCGAGATTTCGTTCCAAACTCCGGATTCGCTGGAGATTTTTACCGCTTTCGGTAGTTACAATAAGTACTCTAAACTCTTAGTTAATTTCGTAATTAGTTTCCTAGTTAATTTCATAGTTAAATTCTTCCTTAATTCTAGAACTAGTTTAATTAGTTTAATCATTTAATGCTTGGATTTTGGATTAATTTAGTTTATTTATACGATTTGATTTATGCTTAGTTATTCATTTTTAGATTCTTATGATATAATTGTGTCGTGATAGTTAATTAAATTCATGTTCTTAGATTCGCTGCTTTTATCTCTCGGTTCTTAAATTCGAATAGTTTAATTATTGCTCATAGTTGATAATCTAGTTTAAAATAATTAGTTTAATTAGTCTTAGTTCAATTATTGCTTTTGTTTATAATGATCATTTCAAAATCTTTAAAAACCCCAAATGTACATGTATTTTATGCTAGTTCGTAAATTGAGAAAAACATCTAAAGACCAAATAGTTGTTTCCTCGAGAGAATCGACTTGAGTCAAACTCACCGCCCTACAAGTTCCTCGTACTCTTGCGAGCAAACTTACGTGTTTTTAAATAAATATCTTAAAAGGGGTGCACAAAAGTTTGGATCAAAATTTTGGCGCCGTTGCCGGGGAAGCAACAAGTAGGAAATAAAGATGTTTTTCGTTTTATTTTCATTTTGAGTTATCATTTTTCTTTTTGCTTTTCGCACTTGGTTTGGATTTCTGTCATTTGGTACGTTGATTTGTTATTGAGTTTGTGCAAGGTAGGCGATCACTTCAACGCGATCTTGCACCATTCATTGACAACATCCATCGTTCAAATCCACCTAAACCAAGGCCCTTTTTCATTCTCGAGAACGATTCTTCAGCAGCAACTCCAGCTTCAGCCACTCGAATTTTTGATATTCCTTTTTATTTCTCATCAAGCGAATGGCATCTTCTTCTAGAAATCCTAGCTATTCTGGTTGGACCGTAGGTGCGATGATTTACTTCATGGGCGAGGTCTCTGGTTCAAGTCCAGGATGGCCCAGCAAGAATTTTATTTAGAGAAATAAAACCAAAATAGTTCTGAATAAAAAGATCTCCTTTTGCAATTCTAGTCTTTTGATTTTATTTCGTTCCTATTCTCCTTTCTCAGAAATAAGGGGTATTGCCAAAAGTAAAAGATTTCTTCGTTCTTGATAGTTATTTACTTAATCGGTGGCCAGGGTAAGGAAGAGGGGGGAACAAGCACACTTGGAGAGCGCAGTACAACGGAGAGTTGTATACTGCATTCGGGAAGGATGAATCGCTCCCATACCAATCTGCGGAATCCCACATTCGACTCGAAATGGCGATTCCACACCAAGATCACCACCACGTCCCATTCGAAACGGGTATGGTAGTGAACCAACCGCTTTGCAAGGACAACCACAACCCCGAGCCTACTGGGCTAATTATCAGCAAAACATGGAGAACATGAGACGAGACGAAGGGAGAAACGAAGGAGTCGACCAACAGCACAACATAGTCAATCACCAACCTAACGTGGCATATATGAGGCAAAACGAAGAAAGGAACGACGATCTCAATCGTCAACGCAACATCGAGAACATGCCATTCAGAAATGAAGACTTTTTTCAGCATAACAAGCATGCTAACAATCATAGGCACGTGAATGATTGGTTGGCACATCAAAATCATGGCTATGAACAAGACAATTTTGAAAGGCGATATGAGCGCGACAACGATTACGAAAGAAATACTTATGACAACTGCTACGAAATAGCTCAGTACCAAGTTAGAGAGCCAAGGGGAGATAGAGCACCTAGACAACGCGATTTGGCGCATCCGAAGGTTGTACCTTTTAGGTGCGCTATTGTTCTTGGACCAACCGCAAGAGAGGTGGAGATCAAACCGCATCAACTTAATTTTCTCCCGACTTTTCACGGAGGTTCCCATGAAGACCCTTTGGCATCTTTGAACTATTTCGTTAATGAGGTTGGAAGATTTGTGGTTCATGGCCTTAACCAAGAGGAGGTGCGAATGATTTGTTTCCCGTACATCATGAAGGACAAGGCGAAGTCATGGCTACTATAGCTGGAGCCTGGTTCGTTGACTGACTGGGATATGATCAGCGAGAAGTTTTTAAATCAATACTATTCAACACAAACAACGGGTCATCTTCGGAGGCAAATTGCTACCTTTGAACAGTTGGATGGAGAGCTATTTCATGAAATGTGGGAGCGTTACAAGACGCTTTTTCAAGCTTGCCCCCACCATAACTATTCTCCAGAGATGACTAACCAGTTTTTCTTCGATGGATTATTAGACCATGGGAAACGAGAAGTAGAGATAGCGACAGGAGGAGATTTTGGAGATTTGACAGCTACCGAGGCGAGACGGGTGTTGGAGAAGCAAAGCGAAAAATCTAGACAAACCAACTCTTGGCCTCGTAAAATGAAGGTTAATGAGATTTTCATCCCCGATTCTAATTTAGATGACGGCAAGTTAGTCAAGGTAAAGTGTGCAGAGATATTTGATGAAAAATTAGCAGCTTGGAAAGCCGAGCAGGCAAGCAAGGCCGCTGCACAGAAGAATACTGCAGCATGTAACCAATGCGGATCCCCCCAACATTCAGCAAACATATGTCCTAACAATATTGAATAGCAAGAAGATATTAACGCAATCAAGAATTATCAAGGGCCTAAGAAATTTGTCTCGCAACGTGATAATCCTCTTTTTAAGTGGGGCCCAGGAAGTTCGAATTATATCCCACCTGATCTGCAGTACCCATCATCACATGCGCAAGCACCACTGCCACCACATCAAAATAATTTTTATACACAAGGGCAGGTGCCTACAATAGTTCAATCGACCGATCAGCTTTTGGTTTGGCAGGAAAATCAAGTGGCCGAAACTATTAAAAATCGAGATGGACTAGCAGACGTTCGAAATGAAATCACTGACATGAAAAAGGCTATTCTCGAGAATACAGCTGGGCAGAGAAAACTTGAAACAGCAATAGGATAATTATCGACTCACCTGGCCAACCTCTCGGATGAGAAGGGTAAACTTCCAAGCCAAGCTGAACAGGCGTCAGCAGTTCATGTCCTTCGCAGTGGAAAAAAGATCTACAACGGAGTAGTTAACCGAGACGATGAGGTTTAGGTCGAGAACAATTAACCAACTCCTAGCAAGGGCGATGATTCTAAACCTGTAGATCAGCTGCATAAATCCTCTAATCGATATGTTCCTGGATCCATTCAAGGGACGATTCCGAACAACGCCATTGGCGAAAACAATATGCCTAAGCAACCACTGCCGAAGCAATCAACAACGCCAATCAAAGATACTATTCCCTTTCCAAGCCGTTTGCGTCTAGCAAAAGAGAACAAAAGGTTCATGGAGCTTTATAATTTATTGAAGAACGTCAATATCAACTTGCCACTTTTGGAGGTGATCAAGACAATGCCTGCCTATGTAAAATTTTTCAAAGAACTTGCCTCAAGGGAGAGACGTTTGGCGTCAAACCAATTTATAACACTGTCGAAGGAGGTTAGTGGAGTTTTTAAGAAGCCATTACCACCCAAGGAATGCGATCCTGGAAGTTTCTGCATCACTATTTCATTGGCTAATGGACAATAAGCAATAGGAATGTTGGATCTTGGAGCAGGAGTAAATCTAATGCCGTATTTGCTTTATCAAAAATTTGATCTTAGACCACTTAAGCCGACGACCATGACACTACAATTGGCCGATCGCTCAATCCGGCTACCTTTGGGGATAGTTGAGGATGTTTTAGTACAAGTTGGAGAGTTAGTAATTCCAGTTGATTTTGTGGTAATGGATGTTGGAAAAATCTCGGCTGAAAGCACGGAGCATACCATTTTATTGGGGCGCCCGTTTATGTCTACCTCCCATACTCTAACTGATGTTCACAAAGGGAGGATGACAATGACCGTTTGGGGCGAAAAAGTGACGTTTTCTCTAAAGGATATTCAAAATACTCCTACCCCTGCCATGCTAGATGATTGTTCGTTCGTTGATCCCGTTACATCATGCAATTACGAACTTAAAGGAGTCGTGATTGTAGACGACTTACGCGACGGGGAAGACGCCGGATTTCCTAGGGAGGAAGGGGATGCACTAGAAACTGATATCGGTGAAGAGTTCGATGAGTTTGATGACGAGAAGCTTTTGAGTGGAGAAGATTTGATCGAGATACTGGGGATTGACATAAATGATATTATTGAAGAGTTTCGAGATGAATTTCATATGGAGAGCAAAGCACCTAAATTCGAGGGGAAGGTGGAGTTGAAGCCACCAACAAATCATTCGATGTACGATTCCATCGACGCCAACAAAAATTTGAATTTTTCAAGGAACAAGGATGAAGCGATCAACAGCACTTGGATGCAAAATAGGAAGAAAAAGAAGGAGGTTCGCACCAACAGAATTAAAGACTTGCAGTATGAGGCTGGGCAATTAGTGTTGTTTAATAGCGAACGTAAGTTTGACCCGGATGATTTCGAGGCTGCTTGGAGTGGACCGTTCTTGATAAAAGAGATGGACGAGTATGGAGTAGCTACGTTGTATGATGAGGTCGGAAGATCATCCTTTCAAGTTCACAAACATAGACCGAAACCTTATCACGACAGAGGAAAGAAAAATAGAGATCGCAAGTCGGTGGAGTCTGGAGATCCACCATACGGTTGGAATTAAACGAGCGAAATAGCGTCGAGCAAGCGACGTTAAAATTTGCGCTTCTCGGGAGGCAACCCGAGCGTTTTGTATCCTTTTGTATTTTATTTTCAGTTTATTTAATGTTTATTTTGGTTTTTATCTTTTTTAGAACAGATGGAAGAACTCGAACGAGGGGAACTGATAAATCAAGCGAAGAAAAGTCGACCCAGAATTTACGCCCGCGTCGACGCCGAGACTGCTCGCGTCGGTCGACGCAGCGTCGACTCACCTGCCGAGAAATCGCTCTTTGTAGCGTCGATTGGGCTCGCGTCGATCGATGCAGCATCGACGTAAATCCCGGACCCGGCCCAGAAGTGTTTTAAATTCGTTTTTTGCCCAACAAACCCGACCCGTTCGCGTGTGACCCGCGGAGGAAGCCCAGAAAACTGCTTTAAAACCGCCAATTCCCCCCCTTCTCTTCTCACTTTCTTCTTCTTCTTCTCAACTTAAAAATTCTCAACTTCTTGTTTCCTTCCAAATCCTTACTTTCTTTAAGATTTCCTTGCACTACAACACTAAAAGCCTAGAAAACACACACCACAAACTCAGAAATCTCCACATACCAACTTCCTTTCAAGCTACCTCTCCAAACAGGAAAAGTAGGTTTCGGGCGAATTCGGGCAATTCGTTCATTTCCAAGGATAATCGGCAAGGAACTTCGCTTAAAATTCTCTTGGGATATATATATTATTGTTGTTGATGGAGTTGGGATAGTTTTTGTTTCAAGAATTGCTTAAATTTTTAATTGGTTGAACACGCACGCCAAGTGTTCGACAAAATTCCTCAAAGAAGCAAAAGGTTTTATTTTCAAGATTTTTCATCCCCGTTGCACTTCGTATTGATTGATAATGTCTCGGGCGGGAAAACGAAAGGATATTTCGGGGAAGTACGGAGCATCGTTCCCAATTTTTGACAAAAAGGAAGGGGGCATTTTTAAGAATATTTGACAATGGGGTTTCGCGACCCACCGAATGATTAACGTGGACGGAATTGAGGAGGAAGCCTCGAATGGCTCGGAGCACCACACCGACCTTTCCCGCTATGTTGATGGCATCGGGTGTGGGTATTTCGCCCGTATGCACCTACCCGGATTTAGCGAGCTTATGCTCGAGTTTTTCACTACCTTAGTAATCTGGAACGACGAGACATTCACATGTAGGCTAGGTGGGAATGACGTGTTTGTGAACGAGGAGATATTTGGCAACATTTTTGGTTTCCCGACCAAAGGGGACCACCCGGTGGGCGTTCAAGGCTTCGATTTAGCCTCTTTTTGGGGGATGATAACCGGGGGAAACACGGGCGATTGCAAGGGATTCCCTTGCACAAAGATTCAAGACGAAGCCCTCTACGTCACCTACAAGATCCTCGGTCACATCATTTTGTGCAAAAACGGGGCCACCTACGCGACCAAGTCCGAGCTCTACGTTCTACAATATCTTGTTGACGGTCGTCAAGTTCGGCTATACCCGTTGATTTTGAGCGGACTCTACAATGTTACTAGGGGTACGCCGGGTAGCAAAATGCCTCTCCTTTCCTTCGCACCATACATAACCGGCCTCGCCCGTCACTTCGGGTTCGAGCCGGCCAGAAACGGACTTAGCCCACTCGGGACGACTTTACTATCTTTGACGCGTGCCCCCGCACCCCGAGTGAGGTCTTCGACTCAAGGAGGCTCCTCATCTCGAAACGACGAGGATGGCGATATGGAGCCGACCCCACGTACCACTTCGGGCTCGAGCCCCGACTGGGGATAATTTTTCGAAGAAAACCGAGCATTTCAATTGAAGATGTTCGACAAGCTCCAAATAATTGACGACAAGATTGATGGAAACCACGAGCAAAACCGGCGGAACTTGAGGAAGATGCGGGCTCACATTTTAAGCCTCGAGGAACGGTTTGAGGCGGAGTATCCCCAACCGAGTATGGACGTTGATGAGAACCCCGAGGATGATGGATCCCGCGAGTTTTGACATCGTTGTATCTTTATTTTTTATGCTTTAATTAATTAATTAATATATGTGCTCAAATCTATGTGCAATGTTTATCATGAAATTCTATGTTTATAAAATTAATATAGCCGTGGACCGCAAAAGTTGTCCGTGACCGGGGAAAAGGGTCATTGGGTTATCCCAGCGTGCTATATCCAATGATTAAAACCAGGGGCCTTAAGTGCCTATGACCGGGGAAAAGGGTCATCGGGGAAGCCTATGACCGGGGAAAAGGGTTATAGGGGAAACCCGCCGCGTTTTAGCTGCAGTCAACTGTCTTCCAAAGTAAAATTACGAATTCTATGGTTAAT
>BMAC01000858.1:185980-224850 GCA_014905375.1 Phtheirospermum japonicum
AACCATCAAATATAAAATTATTTAATATTTATAATAATTAATAAATAGATTAAACATGTACAAGGTACGGGTTAGGAATAATTATTTTAATTTTTTATTTTAAATTTAGAATTCAATAATTATCATAAATATTATTTATATTTATCTTTTGATAAGTTCCGTGTAATACACGGGTGTTAAATAAGTATATATTAATGCAAAATCCTCCTAATCTATGTGTCTACTTCGTATGTCTCGCTTGGATAATAAAAAATCTTGGCGTTTCATTTGATTATGTGTCATCCGAGTCTAATATATACATAATTCAATATTTTTTTCTACTATATCTTACCTAATTTAATATTTTTTTATTATATTTAGCCTAAATTAATAGTTTTCTTTTATTATATTTTGTCTAATTCAATAAGTTTTTTTTTATAAATAAGTCATATATAATTAGTAGAAAAAAATCTAGATTAGTTATTTTAATTAAAAGATAAATTACATAAGAAATAATTTTAATTACAAAGAAAAACTTATATATTAAAATAATTAATAAATCTTATGTATAATAAAAGTTGAAATAATTTAATATTGAAGTTTTTAATATTTTGTAAAGGTAAATTATGATATATTTGCAATTATCGGAGTATGTAACTATGTAATATCCTAAAATTTTAAAGGGATTTATGAGAAACTCCTTTTTTTTTCTTTGGGAAAAATAATAAAATTGTCAATAATGATATTCAAAACCAACAACTCGTCAATGGTTCTCAAATAAAATCCAAGTATTTAAAACAATCTTAAATGCTGAAATTTCTAAGAAATAGAGATTATTGTCTCAACGTTTCAACTTCAAAGAAACTCAAATCTAAAATAAACGGAACAAGTCTTAAATAAATAATAATAGAACTCAATTTATTATCCGCCAACCACATGCTCCACTCCGAGTACGCTTAACCTGAAAAATATTAAATATAAAAAGGGATGAGCTTTCACCTCGCTCAGTAGGGAGTACAGTTCATAATAATTGCATAATATAATAGTTCTGGACAATCATATCTCTGTTGTGTAATAATTTACACCTCTGTTGTACAATAAATTGTACCTCTGTTGTGCATTGTTGCACCTCTATCTCTGGGTCATGCGACAATTTTTTTAAAAACTCTCTGGGTCGCATGACTATGTGCACATAATTTGTGACGAAACGCCACCTCTGGGTTATATAATCATCAACATAAGCTCAAATAATACGCATTTAAATATGAACTGTAAATAGAAAGATTTTAGTTATCCCTACCTCGTTTATGCAGAAAAATAACTTGACTTGAATGCAACACGTGAAATGTTCCTGGTCCTCAGAATCCTCGTTTCCTAGACGATAGAACAATTGAGTTTTTAGATTTTTTTTAAAATAAAGTAAAATGAAATAAATTAAAAAAAAAAAAGCTAAAGTGGTTAAGATAACTGGGCTGAAGGGTTGAATTGGCTCACTGGACTAAAAGAATTCCCACAACCTCACTAAGCCCAACCTATTCTTACAGAACAAAAGCCCAACCCACCCTCCTTCCCGTCACTTTCAGCCTCTCACCCAATCTGCTAAATCACCACCAACACAACACACCAAAATACACTCACACACACAACCTCCAACCTCGGCCGCCCGTTCTCTCTCCCTCTCTCGGATTTTTGTTCTCGGCTCACACACACGCAAAGGTAAAAACAACAATCCACACCAAAATATAAACCCCAATTCGAAAATCAAACTCCCAATTCGGAAATTCCCAAATTTTAAAACTCAAAGAAATCGGTTTAATTTGGAGGAAACATTTAATTCGATGCAACCCTCGCACTTTCTGGAACCACACGAGGACGACTCCCGTTTGCACGACAGACGCTGCGCAAGGCCTGACCGGAGCAGTGAACGGCGGCTGCGACTGACCGGGTTTGGTTCGAGGGTTTCAAGGTCCAGCCGTTTCGGGTTGAGGTAAGTGGAGTTGCGGGCTCATGATTTTTATCTCGAAATTTTGGTCCAAAAAGACGACAGTCGAGTTGACTCGGCTGCGACCAGGCCGGCTAAGTTCGACTCGATTGACTCGGGATTCAAGTTTAGTTTAATAAATTTTAAGAATCGGGTCAACTCGCCTGTGTTTGTGTTTAATAAAAAAGTTTTGGGTTTAAAATATTTTGCCTTTTCTGGCATGAGGTTTGATCTTGGCATCTGGACTTGACGAGTTTTACTTAGTTCTTGTGTGACCGGTTATTTTCTATGATTCTCATGAGTTTCAAAACAAAACAAAAGTTAACCCTGTACGCCCAATAAAACGGAAAAACTAACTTAATCGAGAAATATTGGATTCAGAGGGGTTATTTTCTATGATTCGAGGAAGACGACCACTCTGCGACTAAACGACGGCCACTGAATTTTGTAAACGACGGCCACTGTACTTTGTATTTTCTAACTTTGTGTGTTGGGAGAAAAAATTGTTTGTTTTTGGTTGCGGCCGATTGTAAAGTGATTAAAAAAGGGGTTCTGATTAATAACTTAGGTTTAGGAGTTGTAATCTTCCAGGATTGTGTTCACTTGCTGAAAAATTGTAACCGATAGGGAACGTTGGGAGAAAGGGGTTCTAGTTAATAACTTAGTCGCCAAATGTGACCGGAAACGGGTTCTGTCATCTTGGGCCCCACTTTGCGGTAACATTACACCTAAAGAATTTCACGTTGAGTTTCAAAAGTTCGATATCTGACTCCGCAGCAATTTGTTGAGAAGTTATCAGAGGAGCTTAAAATTAGTGGGGTTGTGGCAGGTATAATTATTCTTTTGCTTTTATAAAGTTCAATTTTTTTTTTGTAATTTAAAGTTTGATTTGGGTTAATGCGGGCACAGGTGAGAATTATCAGTTTGGATATAGAGCATCCGTGACTCGTCTGATCTGGTGCGATTGTGCAAAGAATATGGCATGAACGCTTCTATAGTAAATTCCGTCATGGACAAGAAAAACAGGCAAGAATCTAAGGATGACATAGATTCTAAGAATTCAAACGAACAAGGCCAAGTATAATCGACTCGGGTTCGGCGTGCGCTGGCCAATGGAGACATGGGTTACGTGTCGGAGCTCTTGGGACGTAATCATCGCCTAATCTGTACTTGCGGTGGCTGATCTTGCTAATTAATTGGTACTGATATCTCGATCCTAACTCAAATTTTATAAGCTTTCCTTTTGTGTTTTATACCAGCGATCTTTATATTGCAGGGGGAGAAGGTTCTTTTGTGTTTTATGTACCGTGAACCGGGGGACGATCAAGTTGGGAAAGTACAGTTACTTACTAATTATTCAACTACGCCAGATGAAATTAGTCTCAAGGTATGATGACTTGAATGCAAATTAAATATTGGCATACCTAATAATATCGTATTTCGGTTGGATTAGATTTGTACAACCACAATTTATAATAATAAATTAACTCTAATCGTCATGCTTTTGGATTGTCTCAAAATTTATTTCTAATGGCAAACGTTAGATGCACTGAAAATTCAAATGTCGAGCCACTGTCATATGAGCTTGATTGGGAAAAAAAATATTAATAAATTTTATTCTGTAAAGAAGAAATTAATAGGTTGGCTAATTATGATCTTAATATTCTATTTAGGTTGTCCGATTTTATTACATGAAGAATGAATTGGTTAATCATGATGTACTTGTTGAATTTACAAGCCTCAGATAATTTAATTCCTAATATTTAAATTCTGTAGCTTTGTGGTCCTTCATATACCTTCTTCCTAGAAGTAGAGAATATTTATCAAAGAAAAAAGAAAATCATCTCTGCTGGGTTAACATATTTCCCAGCATTGAACCATCAAATTATCAACACGGTATCCACCAATACAACATTTTAGTTCTACTGTTAAATTGATCGTTATTTTTATGGCTACGACATGATTTAGCTTGCATGTCCAAAGATGATAATTTTTCTCAATCCGGATATTTGTATTTGCTAACTATGTATTTTTATGTGTGCTTCTGCTGCAGAGACAATTGCATACGACTGTGTTTTTGAGACTGAAATGAAGGCCAAATCGTTTAAGGAAAGAAAGTTGAAGCTGAATGGTGATTGGAAGTGGTTAGTCAAGGAATTTGCATCCTACTTTGGAGTTTAACTCTTTTGGTTTAGTTTAAATTTCCAGGTCCTTGTTTTGAATGTTCAAGTACATTAATTCTAGTTGTCTGATTTGGTATGTGTTCTGAATATTTCAAAGTAATATTTTGACTAGTTTCATTTTTTTTTAACCAATTGTTGATGATATGATATTTTGGCTAGTTGTTAGTGTTTGGTATATGTTTTAAATGGTTGAAGAAATATTTTGGAATATTCTTATCATTCTATAATGATAAATGCTTCTTTGCTTTCATTTTTATATTTATAATATTTTTCATTACAAGAATAATGACAAATTGATGCACATATTCAAGAAATTTATGTCGTCATGGAAGTAAATAATCAAATCGAGTTCACTCAATTATTACAACTTCAAGCGTCACATAAGTATTTCAAATTTGTCACTTTAATAAATTATGACAACTTGTTTCATCACATAATACTTTCAACTTGTCACTTAACTACATAATTTATGATGATTGGTTTGTCACCATATAAACTCATTTAATGACAATAGATTTTATCACCATATGTACCCATTAAATTATCATTGAACATATATCTTTTATGATGATAATAAAATTCGTCACATATTTCTAATTTTTTCGTGACAAATAATTTCATCACCTTTAATAGTAAATGGTGACACAATGGTTTGTCATTGTAAGTTTAGATGTTCAGTGACGGTCAATATTGCGTCACTATAAAATAGATCTATCGTGACGAATTACATTATAATTGAAAATTGTTTAATACATATTATGACAATATGAGTGTCATGATAAATTAATAAAAATTATCATTGTAGTTATGTTTGTCATGGAAAGGCAAATGTTTTGATGACAAATTAAGTGTTCGTCACTGAAAATGTTAACATATGGTGCCAAAACCGATCTTTTGATGACAATTTTTAAATCACTTACGTGACGAATTCTGCGTCACCAAATAGTATCATCTATGATGACAATTTACATCAGCGTCATAAAAAACGAACATTTAGTGACGCGCTTGAAAAAATTATCACTTTCACCAATGGTGACAGCAATACTATGACAACCGCTGTGACGCTCAATTTTCATCACCGTTTCTCTTCAGTGACGAAAAAATAGACTTTTAGTGACGAAACGTATCGTCAACGAACATCATAATTCTTGTAGTGATTTCATACCCGTCCAAAGAGCCTTACATTACAACCCAAAAAGACCTTTATCGATTCTTTGTTGATAATACACTTAATTTGCGATTGAAAAGAGATTGATTTTCAGTGCTTATTTATTGTGCACGTATTTGTATTATTTGAGTGTATACACATCCCATGCAGCAATGCTTGAGTGCTTTTGAGCGTACACCCACATATTTATTTCCCATTGGAGAGGATCCATGATTTTGATTTTGAAGCGACGATGTAATAAAGGTTAAGCGTTTGACGTTGCGTGATTTGTACTTATATTTTCAAAATTATGTATATAGCATAGCACGACTCATTGCATGAATTTATTTTCATTCTTGTTATACTTTGAAAATATCATTTTTTCAAGGACGAACAAACCAAATAAGCGTGGGGTAGTTGAATAGCGTAGATTTGTCCTTATTTTTATTATCTTTTTAGTTCTTTTTCTGTTTGTTTTTGGGTATAAGTTGGATGATTGAAGCTTAATTCTGTATTTTTATATTTCCAGCTTATTTTACCGTGTTTTGATCATAATTGATAAGAATAGGTGATTATTCGTTGATTTTCACCTTACAGCTAAGTAACCGGAAGAGTTCAGCGCGCAAATAGATGAAGTTCGATGTTCAAAATTGGAGAACGAGCTTTCCGGTGAACAAGTAGCAAAAAGATCGAGAAAATGAGACAGGCCCTTAGTAGCGTCGATCGACGCAAGCGTCGATGTACGTCGACGCGGACCCCTGCAGGTGACGATCGACGCTCAGTCGACGCAAGGCCGACGTAACTTGCAGTTGTGTCGATCCAAACCCCGTAGGTCGATGCCCCGGCCAGTCGACGCGAGCACCCAGGCAGCGTCAACGCCAAGAGCTAGGACGCGTCGATCGACGCGACGTCGACGTGGCTGCCCAGAAATGCATTTTTAGGGTTTCTTGTGCGCCAAGATATGATATATCTATAAATACCCTTCATATTTAAGTTTTTAAAAGGGGACACGACTATCTACGAGCAGAGGCCACTTCCTAGGGTTAGCCAGCACATAAACAACGCATTTATACACTCCAGAAATCAAGATTGAAGATTGAAGATCCTTACGCTCAAGAATAACTTCAAATCGAGATTTCGTTCCAAACTCCGGATTCGCTGGAGATTTTTACCGCTTTCAGTAGTTACAATAAGTACTCTAAACTCTTAGTTAATTTCGTAATTAGTTTCCTAGTTAATTTCATAGTTAAATTCTTCGTTAATTCTAGAACTAGTTTAATTAGTTTAATCGTTTCATGCTTGGATATTGGATTAATTTAGTTTATTTATGCGATTTGATTTATGCTTAGTTATTCTTTTTTAGATTCTTATGATATAATTTTGTCGTGATAGTTAATTAAATTCATGTTCTTAGATTCGCTGCTTTTATTTCTCAGTTCTTAAGTTCGAATAGTTTAATTATTGCTCGTAGTTGATAATCTAGTTTAAAATAATTAGTTTAATTTGTCTTAGTTCAATTATTGCTTTAGTTTATAATGTTCATTTGAAAATCTTTAAAAACTCCAAATGTACATGTATTTTATGCTAGTTCGTAAATTGAGAAAAACATCTAATGACCGAACAGTTGTTTCCTCGAGAGAATCGACTTGAGTCAAACTCACCACCCTACAAGTTCCTCGTACTCTTGTGAGCAAAATTACGTGTTTTTAAATAAATATCTTAATAGGGTTGCACAAAAGTTTGGATCAGCATCTTCAAGCACATATGCCCCCCCTCGTAGTACCTTGATAACTTTAAACGGCCCGATCCGGTTTGGATCTAGCTTTCTAGTATTGTATATTGCATCAGCCTACTTCCATACTAGGTCTCTGATCTGGAAGTATCGACGTTTGACACGTTTATTAAAAGCTGCTTGGATTTGTTGTTTATAATGTTCTACCCGCACTGCAGCCTTATCCCGCATTTCTTCAATCGTTTCAATAGCCCCTCTTACTAACCGCTCATTTTGTTCCACGTTAAATGTTGATAACCGATGTGACCCCCCACCCCTACTATTTTGGTTGGGATGACAGCCTCCATAAGATAGACCAGGCTAAATAGAGATTTGCCCATAGAAGTTCGAGGGGTTGTTTGGTAAGCCCATAAGATCGACGCGAGCTCTTCATGCCAAAGTCCTTCCGATTTTTCCAGCCAAAGCTTAATTCCTTGAAAAATAATGTGATTAGGAACCTCGACCTGTCTTTAAGCCATGGGATGCACCATAGAAGACCAGCACATGCGGAACACCATACTTGCAAAAAATATTGTTAAAAATAATATCCATTATATCCTTCTCACTTATGACTGTCACCGCCTCTGCTTCCACCCATTTCGTTAAATAATCTATTGCGACAACCAATCTTGAATTTTCCGCCCATTGAATTATGTTCCATTGTCCGAGACCAGCACATGCGGAACACCATACTTGCCAAAAATATTGTTAAAAATAAAATCCAATATATCCTGCTCGCTTATAACTGTCACCGCCTCTACTTCCACCCATTTCGTGAAATAATCTATCGCGACAACCAAATGTTGGTTGTTGCCACGTGTCTTTGTAAAAGGTCCCACGATATCAACCCCCCATTGTGCAAAAGGATAAGGCGAGCTCATCACCATCATATCTTCCGCCAGCACATGAATGATCGTTGCATGTATCTCACATTTCTTGCAAGTCCTGACTAGGTCGCCTGCCATACTCGTCATTCCTGGCCAAAAGAAATCGGCTCGCAATGTTATCCCAACCAGCGCTCTGCCCTTCGCGTGATCACTCCAATAACCCTCATGTATTTACAACAAATCCTCCATCCCCTCTTCTTTGGCTAAACATTTCAGATATGGGCCAAAACGCAATCTCTTATACAGGTCTTCATTCATTAAACAGAAACGAGCTGCAGTTATAGTCTCCATATTATATAATCACGTCTCTCCTGCCTTTTCCTTATCAAGAACCTCCCGAACTGGTGTGTACGTCAGTCCTCCTTTATCTCAATTTCCATCATCACCATTCCTTTATCCACGCTATTGTGTCCTAAATCCATTAAGGTAATCTTTCTTGTATCACAGGTACCCAGTGCTCCTGTGATTCGAACTTTTTGCACCTACTTTTATTTAAAGTTGTCAGTTTTAAAAAGCTCGCCCGCAAGAGTACGGGATCACTTGTAGGTGGGTAAGTTGACTCGTGTCGATCTCAAAGGAAGACTAGATTCGGAAGTTCGTTTTGTGTTTGTTTTAACGAATAAGAAAATAAAAATAAAACTAATCTAATACGCGAACTGGGGGGTTTGTTTGAGAGTTTTAAGAACTAGAGATTAATTAAACTAAGAGCAATAAATTAAATCTAAAGATTACTTAAGCTATAAACTAATTAATTAAGTCTAGAGATCATTTAAACTAAGCATTAATTATCTAAAACTAAGATTAAATTATCTAAGAGCAATTAAACCTAGAATTCATTTAAATTAATTAAAAGACTTTTAAAACAAATTAAAGAAAACTAGGGTTCTAGAGCTTTGATTCGTCTCCACGATCGCTTGGGAAAACCCAATTGATGGTTCACAACGAACCTAGGCTCTAGACCCATAAGATCTAACCAAAAACAATCAACATAATAAACCCAACAAAATCACAATCACGATTCGTCATGGAAGCAATAATTAATTAAACTAATTGAAATCATGCAACTAAATTAAAAGGCGAAGAGAATAATTACTTACTATTAAACTAAGACGAACCGCAGCGTTTTGGTGAAGAAATCTTTTATCTAAACTATCTAATAACTAATCTAAAGTCTAAAAAATAAGAATTATGAAGAAAAACTAAGAAATCGAAGGGCACTTGTTGGGGTTGTCAGCCCCCAAAAGGCCTTAAAAACCCTAGGAATATGATAGTGTGTGTTAAAAATCCGAAATACATAGGTATTTATAGTTTTAGGAAGTCTTAAGGCCCAAGAAAACCTAAAAACGCGTGGAAAACGCGTTTTCTGGGCAGTCGCGTCGACCGAGCGTCGACTGACGCGTTTCGGATCGACGCGACAGAGAGTTCGTGAGCATTTTGCGTCTGCCAGGGATTCTATAACGGTTCTTTAAGAAATCCGTTATAGAATGTTAGTGTGGGCATGGCTCGGCAGGGCTCGGCAGCGTCGGCAGGCATCGGTCGGCAGGTGTGCGCAGCGCTGGGCAGGACTCGGCAGGGCTGGTCGGCCAGGAATACTATAACGGTTACAACAGAAAAACCGTTATAGAAAGTCTGCCAGCTTCTAATTCTTCAAATCGCGGCCTGTTTTCGCAGAAACTCTACTCGTTTGCCCATCCTCGACTACGTCCAAACCAAAATACTTCAAAAATACCTAAAATAAACATAAAATTAAATAATTATTATTAAAATATGATAAAACAAGTTGGAGATAAGAAAATACGAAAATGTGCTCAATCTATCCAACTTTCACCGAAAACTATAATAAAAACGAACTAAAATACTAGCTAAAATCAAGACAAATTCATGTTAATTATCCTGCCATCCGAGCGAGCTGATCTGCCCGGGTATTATCAGCCCGTAGTAAATGTTCCAGCTTAAACTCTTCGAATTGCACAACCTCCTGCCGTAGCTTTTTTAAATATTCCAACATACGCTCTTCCCTTGCTTCAAAATATCCGTTGAACTGACGAGCTACCAATTGGGAATCTGTATAAGCCTTAATATTTCTGGCTCCCAGGTCGCTTACCATCTTAATGCCTTGCAACAATGCTTCATACTCTGCCTCATTATAAGACACCTGAACCCTAATTTGATTGCGAAATCAAAATTCTCCCCCTCCGGGCTGGTCAACACGATCCCCAGCCCAGCTCTTGAGGCCATAGTTGATCTATACATATGCAAAAGCCACATCTTATGTTCCTCCTCATGTTTTTCTGAGCTTCACATTTCCTGTAAGAAGTCCGCCAACACTTGTGCCTTGATAGTTGTTCAAGGATCATATACTACATCATACTCACTTAATTCTACCTCCCACTTCACCAGCCTTCCTAACACATTTGGATTACTTAAAACCTTCTTGAGAGCCAGGTTGGTGCGCACCTTCACTTTGTGTCCCAGAAAATAAGGCCGCAACTTTCTTGCCATATAGATTAGTGTAAGACCCCCTTTCTCCAGCTCAGAATAATTTAGCTCGACGCCCCTCAACATCCTGATAATGTAAAAAATAGGCTTCTGCATGCCCGCTTCTTCCCTGATGGGCACTGAACTCACTGCGGCCTCTCCAACAGATATGTATAGGATCAGGTCCTCTCCTTGCATTGGTTTAGTTAATAGTGGTATCTCTGCTAGGTATTACTTAAGATTATTAAAAGCTTCCGCAACCTCGATGGTCCACTCAAACTTGGACCCCTTTCTAAGTGTTTTGAAATAAGGTACAACTTTCTCTGCCGACCTGGAAATAAAACGGTTAATACCTGCAATCCGACCTATTAATACATGTACCTTGTGTATCGTCCGAAAATGTGGCATCTCTATAACAGCTCGCACCTTCTCTGGATTTACTTCGATACCCCTTTTACCCTCCATGTACCCCAAAAACTTCCCATATCGTATGCCAAACGCGCACTTTTTTGGATTATGTTTCATCCCATATTCCCTAAGTATGGCGAAAACTTTCCTTAGGTTCTCCGCATGACATTATGCTTTTTTGATCTTCACCAGCATGTCATCTACATAAACCTACATGGTAGACCCCAACAGTTCCTTGAACATCTTATCAACCAATCTCTGATAGGTCGCTCCTTCATTCTTCAATACAAACGGCATAGACACAAAACAGTAAGTGCCTGTCGAGGTGACAAAAATTACCATGGGTTGGTCTTCCTTCGCCAATAGAATCTGGTGGTATCCTTATGAAGCATTCATCATGCTTAACAGCTCGCATCCAGAGTTCGAATCCATTAGCTGATCAATTCATGGTAGTGGGTAATGATCTTTCGAGCATGCTTTGTTTAGGTCGCAAAAATCTACACATATACTCCACTTCTGTCCTGGTTTAGGTACCATCACAATGTTGGACAAGTACTCTAGGAATTGGATTTCTCGAATATGGCCCGCCTTTAATAACTTTTGCACCTCTTCTTCAATCACCTTATCTAGCTCCGCTACAAAATGCCTTCTTTTTTGCTTAACAAATCTTGCTTCTGGATCTGCGTTAAGGTGGTGTTGAGCGACCTCCGGTGATACCCTTAGCACTTATCCATCCCCAAAGGCAAAGATGTCTCGGAATTCCCTGAGCAGTGCTATCAGCTCATTCCTTATGATTTCTGTCATTTGGGTCCCTATCCCCGTGGTGTACTCCGGACGACCTTCTTCTAAGCAGATTTCCATTAATTTTTCATGTGGGCGAACATAATTCTCTTGTTCTTTTCTCTTCTTGGAACTAAGCATTCCTTCTTGCACATATCCCATCCTTTCTCGCTTATTGTCACTCAAACCTTTTCTAACCATCATTTGATAGCATGACCTAGCGACCTGCTATTCGGACACAACCTCCCCTACTCTGTCTCCCACAGGATATTTTATACTCATACGATATGTAGAGGTTATCACCTGGAATGAATTAAGAGCAGGTCGCCCTAGTATTGCATAATATGCCGACCTCCCCTGAACAATTAAAAACTTCAAGTCCTTCTTTGCTTACAATTCGCTCTTACCCAATATTACTGAAAGTGTTAACTTGCCCTCCGTAATAACCCATGATCCATTCAAAGCGTAGATGGGTGTATTCACTGGTCGCACCTTTGCCCCCAACTTCATTTGTTCCAAGAACAAAACTCCCATTGTCCAGAAATAATCTCTCAACCTCATAGCCTGCTATTTATGCTTCAATTACCAGTGCATTATTGTGGTATTCCTGTAGAGCACGTCCTTCATCAGATCTAAACGATATTATAGGTCCTAAATTTGAGGTTGCCTATTTATGGGAGCGACCTAACATGGTCCGTGTCGAGCTGACTTGACATGTTTCTTCTGTGCGTTGTTCGTATCTACATCCGTTGGCCCTATCGAGATTATGTTAATTCTCCCATTATTGCCCCTACTTTCCTTTGCTCATTCTATTTCTGACCTCTCTGCTGTGGCTGTCTCTTGACCCGGTTTTGAGGTGGACCCCCCGGAGGTGGTGGGGATAATGTTTGTCTTGGCTCACATGGTTCCCTATCTTTGTATATGACCTCCTTTAAATGTCCCTCTTCAGCTTCCGCCACCTGTATATATTTATTACATCGTTCCAGTACCTTATCATTTGTTCGCGCAAATTTTTTGGCCAGAGACTTACGAAGATCCTCTCTCCTTAGTTCTTGATGTAATGCCCCAGATTTCATTTCGCTCGTAGCTGTGGGTACCTCTAGCATAGCATTAGTGAATCGTTTAATGTAGTGTTTTAAGCTCTCCTCTCGTCGTTCACCATTGTGAAAAGAGATTCTGCAGTTTTTGGGTGATGTTTAACGCTGGAAAATTGCTTCATAAAGGCCGCTTTTAATACCCAAAAACTGGTAATTCTTCCCTGCGCAGATTGATGAAACCAGTATTGCACTATTCCTATAAAAGTAGATACAAAATCCCAACATGCCATAACATCTATATATTCATGTAAGATCACCGCATTCTCAAAGAGTTACATGTGTCGGGTGAAGTCTGTCGACCCATGAAACTGGAATTCCAATGTCTTATACCCCTTAGGTAGTATCGGCTATAGTATATCGTCCGAAAAAGGATGCCCCTTTTCTTGGTCAAGTCTTCCACCAACCATCTGTCTCTGCAAAGCTAGTAATGCCTCTTCCATATCTCTAAACGCTTTGGTACATGGTCCAACTTCACTATCTTCTTTCTCTTCACAGTGTCGACCTTGGCTTTTATGAGATCTCTCTTTGGATTCACCATATATGATCAAGTCTTCACTCTCATCCTCATCGGTGTGCTTATCGTACCGCTGACCTCAACGTTTATAGTAGCTCCGCATAGATCTCATATTTTTCCCTCTTTTGTGCTTGTGATTTTGACTACGGGAATCCTTTTCCTTGTGCATATGATCTTTGGTATAACCATCCATAGAAGACGATGTGGAGAAGTCCATATATCTCCGCTTACTCGAGCTTTCCCACAACTCACGAGATGGCCTCCATGATGGAGATTCCCAACTTCTTTTTTGATCCTCATTGTTGGTTTTGGCGTGTACCCATCGTTCTTTTTACTAGCTTTTTCCTTACCTTTTATCGCTTGTATTCAGCTTGCCTGCTAGGAACCTATCTAGCTCTTCTTGCTTTTCTGGAGTTATAAATACCATTAGTTCTTCCAGGAATCCCTTATTAACGTGACAAGGTTTGTCATTTGGTAACTCCATCCATTCCTTCGTCCCTATATAGACAACCTTTTATCTGGTAACCTCCGAAGTTTCCTTCTGATGTTCTTCTCCTTTTGTTTTTTTGGTGAGGGTGGTGGTGTGATCACAGGATATTGAATCAATGGTCCCTCCAAGGGAGGTGTTGGTCCGCCTTTCGTCTGCTTATCTTTTCAAGAACCAATCTAAACGCTTTCCCACAGACGGCGCCACTTGACGACCAAAAGGATTGGTGCTTGAAGAATATAGGGTACTGACCTTAAATTCGTAGTCAGCGACCTGAATAGCTTCGTATACATGATGAGTGACCTGACAGACCTCTAAGATTTTCTGACGACCTAATAGATCCTGCAAGATAAAACCTAAGCCAAGGCGGTGGATGGCCACGGCGTAGGCCCTCTGATGCTTAAGTTAGCGAGTGCGAGAGATTTGAGAGCTCAAAATATGTAGGATATGAAATCAACTTAGAGAAAAGAGTGAGGTTGAGTCCTTTTTAAATAGATAAGAGAAGGCTCAAAACCAAAAAGCTAGAAGGCTCAAAACTTATTAGGATTTCTCCTGCATGCTAAGTTCCCATAAATAATAGAACTCTCGCTAAATTAACAGAATAGGCTTGGGCCTATAATTCTTTCCATGATATATTTTGCTGGGACCCCACAAAATAACCCGTATTAGCCCGCTAAGGCCCAAAACCATAAAGTGCAACACTCAATGCTAAGCTAACACTTGGGAGTTAGTATAATGAGACCCATACCATAAGAGCTCGCTGCCCTGTACTTCAGGTCGCGGCTCCTTAGAACAGCTCGTGTAGCTCTCAGAAAGAATGCTCCTTCCGAGAAATGAGGTCGCTTACCCAAATTAACATAAATACCTACATAAAGCCGATGTGAACATTTAATATTGCATCACTATCAATTTAGGCTTTAACGGCATAACTCCTGGGAGGATTGTCCTGGGTAGCAATTCTCCCTTCATACTCCTTGGGGAATGGCCATTCTCCATTGTGATGGAGGAACTCATCTATTAGCTCGTTTTTGAAGACCAAAAAAAGAGAAATGATGAAAATATAACAAGCAAAGTCGTCGCAATTTCAATTGATCTACTGATCCATTTTCCAAATGACTTTTTGCATCACTCCTAATATGGAACTACAATTCTCTGTTTAGACAATTCAAAAAATGTATCACAATAAGAGTGAGATATAATACATTAGAGAACTCACTATATTATTATTAATTAAAAGAAGAGGCTTTGTCATTTTTACCAATTCAGCCAATGCAAAACTCTTTTATACTCACAAGTGAACAAAACATATTTTCTACCCACTTTCAATGGGAAAAGACTAAAATATCCCCAATTCGGTTTGAAGATATTAAAGATGATAAAATTTCCCAGATGTATTATTATTATTATTGATAAGTTTAACTCGTTCAATTCGAAAAATAAATTGGCGATTTCGAGGGGATTTCGGTTGCGAGAATCAAGATTAGAGTTCTCCGTATGCACAATGTAAGTTCTTCAGTTTTGTATTTGAGATTTATCACCATTTGGCCTTACAATAATTCCTAGGGTTTTTCTGTTATCTGCTATGCTAAAGTACTTATCTGCATTTCGAAGGTAGAAATGTAATTCAGGTCGAGTGGTATCATTTGCACTGGTCGACCATAACATTACATCTCGCCCCAAACATCATATACTACTCGACCTAAACATGTTTATATAACTCAAACCAGACATCAAAAAAAGATTGCTCGACCCTAACATTCCCTCTCGCCCCAAACATTATTTACTAGTCGAACTAAACATGGAAAAATATTGGTCAACCCTAACATTACATCTCGCCCTGAACATTGTATACTACTCGACCCAAATTTCTTTATACTACGCGAACCAAAAACAAAAAATATTGCTCGATCCTAAGATGACCTCTCGGCCCAAATATTATTTACTACTCGACCCAAACTTATTTATACTAATCCAACTAAACATAAAAAAATATTGCCCAATACAAACATAACCTCTCGCCCCAAACCTTATTTACTACTCGACCAAACTTTTTTTGTACTACGCGAACCAAACATAAGAAAATAATGTTTGGCCCAAACTTAACCATCTCTCCCCGAGACCATATATTCACACCTCTCGCCCCTAATACATTTATACCATTACCTATAAATTAATGATGGTTTTGATTTGGAACAAATATCATGGTAGATGGAGGACTTGAAGTTAACTATTGTGCATCGTGGTTATTGGGATAAAAAAGATTGCATGCTTGGGGAAGGGACGATCACTTATGTATCATTACATGATATGAGTTTTGATGCATTTTTGGATGTGATTCACTAGACAGTGATGGGTGATAGGAGAACAAATGAGTATTCGTTATATTATTTGATGCCGAATGAAGAAGGAGAAGTTTAGAAAATTGTTGCATTGTCAATTCATGATCTACAACGTGTCGTGACGCAAACTCGTAAAGTTTATATCACCGTGGAACCAAAAAAATAACCATTTGATTGCGGCATAATTTTTGGCGGTGGAAGCTCTAGTTCTCCGCAAGCGAGGGGTGGAACTGTGGGCCATCAAATTCCATTTGGCCACGGCAATATAACGGGAGTGGTCAATCCACTTCCGTTCGACTACAATACAACACAACAAGTGAGTGAAACCTGGAGTGCTTCTGAACGTGCACATATTTTACCAATTCTTATGTCGGATATCCTGGGTTCGAGTAAAGTGACTTATGAATCTTTTGGTGTGGGAAATCCTCCCATGAGTGTCCAAAATCATGAAATTCACTACGACAGAGTACTCTAAGTGTTCGATGAAGATGAGGGAAATGCAGAATATGTTAACTAATAAGAGGGTGATGAAAATGAGGCAGATGATTGCACAGCGAGTGATGAACATGAAGTGGGAAATGAAGATGATGATATTGTCTTTGATTTTGAGGTATTGCAAAAGTTAATATACGATTAACTACTATGGGAAGCTGATGACAACTTCATTGAAGAGACCATTAATCGTAGTGAGAGCAGTAATTCGATACATACAGATGTTCAAATTGAAGATAATTTGAATAATAGAACGTTCTATCATACTGGGCAAAGAGTGTGAAGACCATCTCCGTTAGTTAATAATCATGGGGACATCAATGCCGAGTCAAGGTCAAGTACTTGGATAATTCCTAGAGAGTTATTTCATACCAATGATTTCAATCCAATCCACTTTGAGCAGGAGAGTGGTTATCATGAGAATGTTGGCCGTGACCTTTATGTTGGCGTAACCTTTCAGAATAAATCTGATCTGCAAGTTGCACTTGCAGTGTATAATGCAACACAAAAATATGCTTATCGAGTAAAGACATCTTGTACATAATAGTTGTATATCGTATGCAAGTATCGAGGTTGCGGGTTTTTGTTACGCGCATACTCAAAAGCAGGAGGCATCTGAAAGGTGACAAGATTTAACCCTGATCACACTTGTCAGTTTGATACCAGTATAAGGGCACCAAGACAATTTGCCTTCTAAAGTTATCGCTGCGCTCTATGCACCCAGATTACTCAGGGAAGGTTGTTTGCTTTGGGCTAAAGAAATTCAAGATGATATAGCGACTGAGCACGGGATAGATATCTTGTATAATAAGGTATTAAAACCTCATCATTCTGCCCATACAATGATATATGGAGTCCACCAATAGTCTTTGGAAATGTTGCCTTCTTACCTCTACATGCTTCGACAAGAGAATCCTGGCTCGGTGACCAGTCTAGAGACTAATGACGATGGTACATTTAAGCAAACTTTTATAGCCTTAGATGTATATATTCTTGCATTCAAAGAATGTCGCAGACCTGTTTTTTTTGTTGATGGTACACATTTGAAAGGGAGATATAAGGGTATAATGTTTGTTGCTGCAACTAAAAATGGAAATGAGCAGATTATTCCACTTGCCATCGGTATTGGTGATATAGAGAATGATGAGTCATGAGCTGGTTTATGAAGCAATTGCACTATACTGTTGGGTGTCCGCAGGACTTGATGATCATTTCAGACCCTCACAAAAGTATATAAAATGCAATTAGACATGTGTATCCCCCGACAATGCATCATGGTTTGTGTGCTTTCCATCTCTAGATGAACACGCGTCGTTATCGATCTGAAGTTGTTCTTTTATTCAAGAGAGCAACATATATATATAGAGAATCGGTGTACGATGCATCTATGAAAAGCATAAAAGAGAAAGACCCACTAGCTTGGTGGAAGCTTGTTCATGCAAAGCATAAAAAATGGGCACCTGTTCAATATCCAGCGCGTCGTTAAGGGTTCATGACGTCAAATATTGCTAAGAACTTGAATTCCAAATTACTCTGGGAAAGAAAACTACCAATGTGTTTTATGCTTAAAGTTGTACATAATATTCTACATGTTTGGGTTAACAAAAGACGAGATGCAACGGAGAAGATTGACCACGAACTGTCACCAGTAGTAGCAAAAAAGTTACTGGAATTAAGGGATATTGGACAGCATATGCGGGTGTCTACGATTAGTACAACTCAATTTAATGTTAAAGACGCGGCTCACTCATACATCATTGATTTACAACAATGAACTTGCACGTGTTCTGTATTCTAACACGACTTGATCACGTGTGTTCATGCCTTGAAAGCCATTTGGTAATAATTTCTTCCAGTAAAAATTTAAAATTTTGACTTTCCGAACTTCTTTAAAAATGATCCCTTTTTTTTTGGTTTTTTTATTTTTATTTTTAAGTGAGGCGAACCGATCTATTTTTGGGTATGTTCACGAGTATTACAAATCAAGCACGCTTCGCAAGTTATATTCTCCGATAGTGATGCCAATGCCACACCCATATGATTGATTTGTCTCGACCTCTGTCCGATAACATATTGTACTTCCACCGGCGAATCCAAGACATGCTGGACATCCTAGAGTGATGAGATATTCATTTACGTGTGAGCGTATAAGACGCTGCTGCACACAAACATATTTTAGGTGCAAAGGGATTGGTCACAATCGTGCTACTTGCACTTACAAGAATTTTGTAGAACTGTCACAACCAAGTAGCACATCTCACCGTGAACGTCATCCCATAAGGTGTGGTAATTCTGGAGAAAATGGACATCGGCGTAATAGATGTCAAGCTCAAGTATTCAATCATTACAGTGGCATTTAGTTTTTGTACGAGATTAATATATACTTTATTGATTGAAATAATATTTATTGTAGTGTTATTATTATATTATTTATGCATGAGACAATCAAACGCAATATTGTATTATTTTTCTTATGTTATATGTTTAAATTCTTTTTATTTTAATATTGTATTTAAAATTAAATATAATATTCATAATAGTGGCGAGTAGTGTTGTTTGTTTTTAGCCGTATATTTCAAGTTTAGTTGAATATTTTAGTAGTTAATAATAGATTCATAATCAAATATAATAATAATATATAACAACCATAATATAAAATATAAAATAACACTGGAGCAAAAATGCATGACCTACGGTAAAAGACACTGACATTCTTCATAATGATAATAATAAAAATAAAAGCCTACTACTTGTTGCATTTTTTGCTTGTTTATGAAGTCCCTTCGCCGCGCGAGTAATTGAACATTGGTCGTTGAGGCACACGTGATTTTGGAATCATGCTTGGTCGTTGCATAAATATTGTGCCCATCCCTTTCAGGAATAGTGGCTCTTATTCCATTCTGTAAACTGCTGATAAATCAGGATCAACATAGTCATAATGAAATTGCTTGTTAATTATGAATTCAGTAACAGACTATTGATAACACAAAGTTGAATACATACATTTGCAAAATCCATCCATTGTTGGTCGGTTGCATGCACAACTTTTGATTCAGGATCCCAAGTGACACCCTGGGTTTGAATGATTTTCTTGAAGAAGATATAACGATGTTTAGGTGTTTGACAAGTTGACTAACCTCATTGTAAGTTAGCTTAATCGAGAATTGTGAAATGACCACAAATCTCGCAGCCAGTATGGCATAAGTGTTGTTTTTGTCATCAATGAACCAATTATTAGTGTTGTACGGGTTCACGAGACATTCAATAAGCAAAGTGTCCATTGGAAGAGTCCACTTGGTCTTATTTTCATTCTAGAGTATGTTTTGAAGACCCAAACTCATATTTTTATGAGAATTGGATGAAGTGATGACTTTTCTATTGTGTTTCATTACATATTTATATCGAGAATAGACCGTCTTGTGTTTTACATGTCAATTCCACTATTGAGGTCAACCTCACTGTTGTTGTCATAGTTAATGTACATGATCAGTGTTGTTGTACATGTCAATGCCACTGTTGAGGTCAATTTCACTATAGTGGTCATAGTTACTGTACATGATAAGTGTTACTGTACATGTCAATGTTACTATTGTGGTCAATGTCAGTGTAAATGTCATAGTTACTGTACATGGCCAGTGTTACAGCTAAAGTTGGACAAATAGATTAATTTTAGTTAAGTGTGGTCGTGTTTATCACTAAAGTTTAAAATATACTTTATTTATGTTGACGACGCCAATAAACAAATAAATAATATGATAAATATTATAAATTCAAATATTACATAAAATATAAAAATTACATTGATATCTAAAGTTAATATAAAAAACTCGAATACTACATAATTTAAAATTAAATTAAAACATTATAAATACGATAGTTTATATTCTATTTAATTTATTTTCATGGGATGACACTTTAAATGTTTGGGGCGAGGGGAGTGAGTATTTGAGTCGATGTATGTAAATAGTTAGGGGTGATTAGCATTGTTTGAGTCGAGTGGTTTATTTTATATTTAATTTATTTTCAGGAGATGACACCTTAAATGTTTGGGGCGAGGGGAGTGAGTATTTGGGTCGACATATGTAAATAGTTAGGGGCGATTGGCGTTGTTTGAGTCGAGTGGTTTATTTTCTATTTAACTTATTTTCAGAGGATGACACCTTAAATGTTTGGGGCGAGAGGAGTGAGTATTTGGGTCGACGTATGTAAATAGTTTGGGGCGAGTGGCGTTGTTTGAGTCGATTAGTTTATTTTCTATTTAAATATATTTTCAGGGGACGACACCTTAAATGTTTGGGCCGAATGGAGTGAGTATTTGGGCCGACGTATGTAAAAGTTAGGGGTGAGTGGCGTTGTTTGAGTCGAGTAGTTAATTTTCTAGAACAAAATACAAACACATCTTCCACCACCAGCATTGAATATACAAAAAACCAAAACCAACCATAAAAATATGAGGAAATTATCTCTAAAAACATATATTAACCAGCATGGTACATTCCATAATATTCACCACATTCCTAACATAACAATAATTAAATATAAACACAAAGATAACATAGGAAATATAAAGAGGACCCCATTCCGGTCACACGTGACCTGCACACCTGGCCTCTCATTCCTCTTCTCCATCCTCATCATGTGTTTCCTCTTCCTCTGTTTCCTAATCCTCGTACTCCAGCTTAACTTTAATCGGTTTGAATTGATCATATCTATCCACATATGAGAAATCTACCGGCGCCACATTTTCTGTTATCCACATCTTGTAGGACACTTCATATTACTCCAATCCAAAAGTCCGGAAGTAGCGTTGCTTCTTTGTCTCCTTCGAACATACGTAAGTGCTATGATATTTAGCAAAAGAAAAAATCATTGGTTGGGTACTCAAACTAGTTCAAAAAAATAAAATAATAACCACCTTTCGAACGTTAGCGCAATAGGTACCATCAACCTTCACCTTGGTTGTATGGACATTATACTCAACGCCTGGTGACTTCTTCCATTGAACAAATGCATCTAACCGATCCTTGTAGAGTAGGACTTGTCGTTTCACCTTTGCAAATGTAAATTCTCTTTTGAACTGTTTGCTTAATTTTTATGCTACGGAAAACAAGGACAAATTCCAGGTGTCCGCTTTAGACACATCATAGAAATTGGCCAACTATTTCAATTGTCGGATGAGAGAAGCCTCTTCTTCCTTACTCCAACCAATTGGTTGTTACATGTTCTCGAGGACAGAGTTCCGTGTGCGAGAAATCCTAATCGAAAAGCAACGCAATAATATACAATCCAAGTTTGAATTTCACAGAAATCAAATAATGAAATATTTAAATCAGCATTCTAGAATCAATAGTATATGTAAATAGCACTCATCTATATAAATAGCACTAACAGTCGACGTAAGTAGCATTCATAGTGAAATAAGCATTTTAGAATCAATAGTCTATATAACAGTCAACGTAAATAGCATTCATGAATAGATAGCAGAATGCTGATACGCGTAGTATCATTAACAAAATAAATAAACAGCAGTACAAACTTAAACCATATAAACCACTATTAACAATACAATCAACTACGTTAAACAGCAGTACAAATGGGAAAGTTTGGCACCAATAGTGATTCTTATCAATGGCGGAGCCATGACCAAACGTGCGTTGGGCCGGAAGTGTTTTTTTTCAAGAAAAAAAATCTAAATAATTTTCTGATTATTGTTTTTCTTACTTTGGAAAGTGATGAAAGCACAAAAGCTCAATGTAGACTCACCTAAAATTTCTCTGCTACCCGACTTTGAGAGGTGAGTGTACAGTTTTTGGGAAAAAATTGATGCGTAGGGTTCCTTTGTTCTTTTGTTTTTTTGTGTTGTTTGGTTTTAGAGTGGTGCTTTTAGACTATAAATGGTTCAGAGGATAGGTTTTCCAAACCAGGGTAAATGGGTCATTCTATAATTTTGGGACGTAAATAGGGTTTGAACGTTTTTTTGGAGGATAGAAATGATTTGGGATGAGAGGTCTTAGTATTTGGGGCGAGATATACTCAAGAAGGTCGAGCGGTTCATTTTTTACATTTATCCTTTTAGATAAAGAAATTATATGGGGCGAGAGGTCTTATTAGGGTCGACCGGTATAAATAGTTATGGTCGAGTGGGTTTATTAAGGACGAAGAGCACATTTTTTGGGATGATAGAAATGATTTGGGGCGAGTGCGTTTAGTCTTTGGATCGATCAGTATGAAACTAGTTAGGGAGATTGGTTTTGTTTGGATCGAGCAGTATATTTTTTACATTTATCCTTTTTCGATGAAGGAATTATGTGGCGAGAGGTTTATTTGGGTCGAGCAGTATAAATAAGGGACGAGTTGTTTTATTAAGGACGAGGAGGGTATGATTAAATAAATAATATATATTTCATTATAAATTTATATATTATTACATATTCAAAAATATTTAAAACTTTTGGGTCGGGACGCCATTGACAGGCGCATCACACCCATTAAATTAATTAAAAAAATTCAAAATACCGTTTGACAAATATATAAAGTAAACAAACAACTATTAAATTAAAAAATTAAAATTACAATCTTTCGATCCAATAGCAGAGGTGATTTGGGCGAGATAAAAAATAACACATCAAAAAAAATATATTACACAACGAAACTACAAACGCAACCCACATCAATAGAGCAGTATTGGTACAACAACATAAAAACATTTCACAACAATACAACAAACGCAATCCAAATAGATAGAGCAGTGTCCGTAAAACAACATTCAATGTTCAACAGTACTTCCACTCGTAGAGCTTCCACTTTGGTTAGTTGGATACACATCTCTAAAAAGTACTTCTGTTTTTGTGAGCAAGGGTTCCTCATCAAAAGCTTTGCAATATCTTTTGATTGGACAATCATGTATTCATCATCACAAGTTAGAATAATAATGAAAGACTCAAATTACTTGTAATTTTTAAAAGGAAGTGTAGAACTTACAGGATAAAGTCTTTCGTACGTTATAATCACCGATGACCATTTTCACACTCCCGCTCCAAACTGCATCAGGAGTCTGAATCAGTTCTTCGAAGAACCTGAATCAGCTTCGGAGTTTGACAATCTTGGCTATGACGTCATCTTCAAAAATGGCACGTTGATTTTTGAAGCAGCAGTTAAGTAAACACTTGGCTTCTTTCACTCAGTTGTCTAGTACTGGTCCTTCATTCGGATTCCATCCTCGAATATATTTTTCGAGGATTAGGAATTCCACTAGACGTTCATCTCTAGTGAGTGTCCACTTAGTTTTGAGTTCACAACCGTAATCAAGTGTTTTGATCCGAAGTGTAGGAGGACCATCTGTGTCGTTAAATTGATTTGCCATTAGCTTTATTTCAAATAAGATATGAAGTAATTGATATATATTTGCTGATGAATTGTTCATTATTTGCTCCACAACATATTTATAGCAAGGAGATACTATCAGATAAGTTACAATTCATCAAAATATGAGTTGTGTAATTATTCATGTGAGTAGACAACACAATGGCACAACAATAGTAGTTGTCAAAGTTGCATTTCATTGACGTGTGTGTGGACAACAATTTTTAGTGTTCAGTGACATAGTGTACTGGATGACAAGATAGCAAAATTCATCAAAATACGAGTTATGCAATTACTCAAGTGAGTAAACAACATAATGGCACAACAATAGTAGTTGGCAAGCTGTATTTCATTTTTTTTTTTAAATTTCTTTTTTCTATGTGTGTGTTGTATCTTCACTATTTCTCAATTGACAAATATGAATGCAATGTCACATGTTTTAATGCTCTCCCGTGTTTGTGTTATCTTATCACCAATACAAAACACATATTTTAACACATTGACGGACATGAGAAGACGTTTCAAGCAAGTACAATAATGCAATTCAATGTATTTTTACTCACACTGAGACTAATATGCAAACTTCACAATTATATTACGCATATATATATATATATATATATATATATATATATATATATATATATATATATATATATATATATATACATATGTGTGTGTGTGTGTGTGTGTACACACAGAAAAACCTACCTACCAAGAAATATAAACTATAACAGCTAAAACCATCCAGGTGTACTAAAAATACACAATAATTACTATGATCCTACACTCACCCCATGGACCATGGAGATGGAACAAGTCATTTTGTATTTTTTTCATCGCTCAGAAACAAAGTGTTGAAAATGATGCAAAAAAAGTGTATGTGATCTTGAGCGTCCCGCATATAAAAAGTTTACTCCAGAGTCGTTTCATGATTTCACCTACTATTCCAGAAACCTATGACAGGATCAAAGAAATGGAGATGAGGTACAATTGGTGGAAAGTAGTACTTTCTGAATATTGTGTTTTTTTAGATGAAGAATGTTAATTGATCTATATTGATACCACTATCAATAATGATGTCTCTCCAGCCTATGTAAAGTCCTCTCCAGCCTATGTAAAGTCCACACATCTGCCTACAAACAATTATGTGGTTTGTGTTGGTTTTATTTAAATTACTAACTTTTTTTTTAAATAAAGGAATACAATGATGATGCATCCCGAGATATTATTTGGATGAAATGCCACCATCGTGGAAGAAGATGGAAGCAGCTTTCAATTGATGCATTCTCAATATATTAGTACTCAAATGTGTAATAAAATGAGATCGAATGACCTTAGTCTGAGTGTGCAACTACGTACTATTTTTAACTTGTAATGTTTGAATTTTTAACCTTTATTATTTTTTTATTTAATCAAATGTGTAATCTTTTATTTTTCCTTTATTTAATAAAATTATTTATTTAATATTTATCCAACCTTGTTGGTGATAAGACTACATGATTTGCATGTTTTTGTACGTGTTTTTGTTACCTTTTTGTGTCGCGTTCGCATATATGTTGCTTGCATTTATGGGTAATTAGGAGTCGATTAGGCCTATTTTTATAGTTTTAGGTTTTTGTAGCGTTTGCATGTTTTTTATTATGTTTTCGTAATTTTTTACTCGTTTTTATATTTTTATCCGTAGAATGACCAAGCGGGACCCGCGCACGCTTAGCGCATTCTGTTCGACTCGCTATGTAACGGACAAGTGAAGATAAGCAAGGGAACATAGTGCGAACAAGGAACGACAACCGGCGGGAAGAGATAAAAACCGAGCCATGAGCAGCCATGCCAGTCGATGGACTGACACGTAGTCGATTGACTGCTAGTCCAGTCGATCAATCGGCCTAACTTAAATCGACTACTCGACAGAAGCTCAACCATTTGAGGATGAATCAGTAGATCGACTGCAGTTGATCGACTTGTAGTCAGTCGATCGACTGCGCCGCAGGAAGTTTTATAGTTTTTGACCCATTTTGACGATTTTGCCCCTGCGTCTATATATATATATATATATATATATATATATATATATACATACCCCTTCTCCAATATATATATATATATATATATATATATATATATATATATATATATATATATACCAACCCTTTCTCCACCAACCTCAACCTTCCTTGGTTTGTTTTGAACTTGTTCAACCTCTTCCAAGCCATCTTTCACTATTTACATTGCTTTAGCTTCTAAACCCTTGTTCATAATCTTTAGTTTAGTTTTAGTTAGATTTTCATAGAAAGTGTTGGAGAAGGTGACACCTCCTTCATTTGTGGTTCTTTGTTGTGTTGAAGACTTGATTTATGTTTTGAAGGTTGTGGCCAAACTTGAAGCTTTTGTGTTGAATGCAAAATTGGTAGTAATCTTTCTCTTTTATGTTGTGTGTTGTGTTTGTATTGTTGTAATTGCTTTGGTGTTGGTTGTTTAATTTGTAGGTCATGTTGTTTTTCATTTCTTTTCAATTTGTCATTTCCATCTTCTAGATTGTTATTCTTCTTGAAGCTTTTTACCCCTTTTAGCTAACAAACATTTGGTGTTTGAAAGACATAAGGGGCTTTCCTCTTTGATAAATTTGAAAACTTTTAATTAGGGTTTAATTATTCTCATTAAAATTAGTCATTTTCAAGCAAGCTTTAATTATTCATTCCCCTTTCTTTAATTAGTGTTTTCAAGCTTCCATTTCAATTCAAGTTTTAGTATTAAAAACTCAAACCGAAAACAAATGACTATTACTTTAGAGTAGATTACTTTAATTAAGATTAACAAGAGATTAAGTAAAAACATCGATTGCCAATAATATCTTTCCTCGAGAGACACGAATCGAAAATAACTCATCGCTCTATAATAGACTTCGTACTATTACGGAGATGATTTCTAAAACTAGAGTGTTAAGAAATCTTCGATCAAATTTTGGCGCCGTTGCTGGGGATAGATTAAGGCTAATGGTGTTCTTAATTACTCTTCTTGTTATCTTAGTTAGTAGTTATGTTAGATTAGTGTTTTACATTAGATACCCATAATCCTTTGTTGCGTATTGTGCATGCAAGGTAGGCGATCGCTTGGACGAGAATTGCCCAATCCCGAGAGGTTGAGACGAGTCGCACGAGCCGCGAGAAATCAAGACACATTCGATGCCCCACCTTTTAAACCTTTACCCCCGGTGATAGAAGAGCGAATGATGACCAATTCATTCGAGAATCCAACGCCGCCTACCCACGCTCACGACAATCAAGGGATGTTGCCACCTCAATCATCGACCTGGCCCGCATCATCACTTCACGGCCCGCCTCTACAAGGTTCTCAACCCGATTACGGGTTACCTCTCGACCAAGGGGGAAATGGTTTCCCAAACCAAGACCCCCAAAGCTCGAGTGCCCATTTTCTCGGCCCTTATTCTCCATTCTGTGCTTGTGTTCCGACACCTGAGCCACAACTTCAAGTCTCACGTTGCTCAGACCAATCGTCCATAAAACCCAATTCCACGGCCCGCACTACCAAGGCCTGATCATCGATGGCCCTCCATATCAATTTCAACCTCAATTCCAAGCACCGAGGCCACATTACCAAGGGCCACACTTCACCGCTCCTCACATCCTAGAGCCTCGATTCCCGCATTCGACCGGACCCGTGCCCCAATTCCAAAACCCGATTCCTCAAGACATTCCATGGGCGCCCACCGTCAATGAGAATCCGTATGCTGTGCAAGATCCAGGTTACTATCCTTTTGCCACTCTCGATGGAGGCCTGACGAATAGTATCAAAGAGGTATCGAGACCATACATGGGCTACTTTTCCTCATGCATTCGACTAAGCGCCGAGGCACTCGAGTATGACCTGCGTCTAATTGATCTCAACCGACTCCTATCTTTTCATGGCCTATCGAAAGAGGATGCTCTCCACTTTCTTCGGATCTTCTCCTACACCTTGTCTAGTTTTCCGCTCCAAGGGATCCAGATCAATCAAATCAATAGTCGTTGCTTTTCGTATACGATGAAGGATAAGGCGGTCGATTGTCTTATAACATTACTAGCAGATTCCCTCACCAATTGGGACATGGTGACCAAGAAGTTCATGGAAGAGTACTACTCCCAAGACAAGACAGCCGACTTTCGAGCAAAGATCGATTTGTTTTGTCAAGCAAGCGATGAGACCTTCTACGAGGCATGAGAGCTTTTCAAGGGCTATCTTACAAAGTGCCCTCATCATCGGTTCACCGACGATATCTTGAACCAATTTTCCACAACGGCTTGACGTTTGCGTCCAAACACATGATGAATAACGCCGCCGGAGGGAACCTTGCTGGCTGCTTGACGAGGGAATTATATTACATTTTCATGAATATAGCGGCCGATGATCACTGGATGAGTATTTTAGAGCGAAAGGATCAAACAAAAGAGGTGTCTACGAAGTATGAGCCCGAGTGGGCCCGTAAGATTGCCGACCTCAAGAGTCAAGTGTCTTCTCTCATCAAGCCATGCTCGAATTTGATGGAGACATGCACCACGTGTGGCATCACGAGTCATAGAGCTAGTGCATGCCTGATGGTTAATGGGAAAATTAACGATTTTGAGTACATCTTGGTTGCGGCTGATTATGTGTCCAAATGGATAGAGGCGATTCCAAAAAGGAGGAACAATGGCGATACCGTGGTAAATTTTGTTCGGAGCAACATCTTTAGTCGATTTGGAGTTCCGAGAGCGATTATTAGTGATGGCGGCACGCACTTCAACAACAAGATACTTGAACGGGTGTTGAAGAACTATGGGTTGTGCACAAGGTGTCCACTCCTTACCACCCTCAAACGGCTAGGCCAGTCGAGATGAGTAACCACCAAATCAAGAACAGTCTCGAGAATACCGTGCAACCAAATTGGAAGGATTGATCAACGAAGCTTGTGTATGCTTTGTGGGCTGTCCGCACGGCCCACAAGACGGTTCTTGGGATGATCCCCTATCGCCTCGTGTACGCGAAGCCGTGCCATCTACTGGTTGAAATGGAGCATAGAGCTTGGTGGGCCATCCGCGCATGTAACTATGATTTGAAGAAAGCTGGCGAGAAGCAAAACCCCCAAATTGAGGAGCTTGACGAGAAGGTTACCAAGCCCAACGAAGTGGGACCCAATATCCCAACGATCTATATTAGTGAAGGAACCACCCTAAATTTAGGTGGAGGGACACGTCAAATGCCCAAAATCCACTCGGCCCTCTGATGCAACAACCACGGCCTCAATCCCCTTTCAATGCACGACCACCACCATTTTCGCTTTCTCAAGCGTCATTTCTGGACCCTCAAGATCATTCTACATCACGCCAACCAAGCACGGAGTCCATATTAGCCGAACTTTTGGGCTCCATCCAAAAATTGAACAAACAGTTTGCGAGCTTAGAGACATAAGTGGAGAAAATTGGCGACGGATGTTAATGAGCTTAAGTAAGCCCGCGACAAGGTAAAGCTACCGAGTCAACTGGTTCAAGCTCAAGCCGTGATGGTTCTTCGAAGTGGCAAGGTGATAGAGAATAAGGTTGACCATCCCATTGATGACCCCTTGACTTCAAGCAAGGTTGTAGACGATTTGACCATGCAAGACCCGAACGAGCCCGTGGTCACTCCTAGCCCACCCACATCCTCTTCAAGTGGGAAGGCGAAGGACACCGAGGTCACCGGTGGACTCAAGAAATCCGTGACGTCGTACCGACCTCTGATCCCATTCTCGAGCTGTGTCCGACCGACGAAGCGAGACGCCCAAGTTCTTGAATTATACAAGATGTTGTCCAAGGTCGACATAAACCTTTCCTTTCTTGATATTATCCAAAATTTGCCCGTGTACACCAAGTTCTTCAAAGAGTTGACATCCAAGAAGCAACGGTTCGAGGATAACGAGAAGGTGTGCATATCAAATGCGGCGAGCATCGTTTATAGCAACCCTCTTCCACCTAAGGAGGGCGATCCAGGAAGTTTTTGTATCAAGATCACTCTGGGGAATGTCAAGGAAACACAAGGGATGCTAGACCTCAGCGCGGGGATTAATTTGATGCCCTACTCAATCTTTAAACAATTGGAGTTAGGCAATCTCAAGGAAATGAGGATGTGCTTGCAATTGGCTGATCAATCAATCCGGTACTCGAAGGGGGTAGTTCAGGATGTGTTGGTGCGAGTAGGAGGCCTCATAGTCACCGTGGATTTTGTGGTTTTAGATGCTGGAGAAGTGAGCAACGAAAGCTGTGAGCACACGATATTGCTTGGACGACCATTCATGGTACCCAAAAACATTGTGATAGACATGAAGATTGGGAAGTTGACGTTCTCAATTTTGGGGGAAACGGTGAATTTTTCGACCCACGACTTAAGTGTCATTTCCCCATCCTCTTTTCATGTCGATTGTGTGATGGTTGACCAAATAGAAGAAGTGGTTGAGGAGACTTGTGAGGAAGTTGCGAATGAGGTCGTCGAGGACGACGAGTGGTTAACATTTCTATCAGAGGGGGTGAAGGGGATATTCAAGAGAGCAAGTGTGGAACCAGTCATTGCACCGAAGCCGGAGCTTAAGACCAATCCGAGGAACCTCAAGTATGTTTACTTGGGAGAAGGAGAAATAAAACCCGTGATTTCCTTGGTCCGATTGATTGTAGAGGAAAAGAACTTGGAGGATGTGCCCTCGGCTGAATCTTAGTCAATGAGGGATAGTCGAGCGAATGACTTTAAATAAACGTGCTATGTGGGAGGCAACCCACGATTTTCTAACCCCCTTTCTTATTTTTCTTTTGATTTTGTGTATATCCTTTCTTTATTAGCGTTAACTAATGTTTTTGGGTTTTATTTAGGTGCAATCATTGAGGTTTGGGAAAGAAGGAGATCAAAAATGTAAAATTAGCTGCAGCATAGCAGTTGATCAACTGTAAAGTAGTCGATTGACTGGTTTGCAGTCGGTCGACTGCCAGATCGACAGGTACATGGGCCAAATCGACTGAAGGACAGTATCTTTCGGGTTTTGCTAAGAGCAGTCAATCGACTGGCCCTCGGTCGATAGACAGGTAGTCGATCGACAGCCCAATCGATTGTAATAGGCCAAATTGACTGAAAGATAGTAGCTTCCAAGTCTTGTGAAGGATCAGTCGATCGACAAACCCTCATTCGATCGACTGCCATCGATCGACTGAATGGCAGTCGATCAACAACCCAACTGAAGTGGACCCAGCAGGACATTTTTAAAGTCAGTCGATCCTCTCTCCCTTCTCCTCATAATTGATTGCGAGAAAAACAAAAGAAAAAAAAGAGAGAAGAGAAACGAAAAGAGAGAAGGAGAAAAACCCAACTCATAATTTTTTTTCCAGGCGATCATCTTCCTAATTTCACACAATTATAGAGAAATCCTAACACTTGTTTTTGGTTTCCTCATTTTCCCAAATTTTGACACAAAGGGGTGGGGGGTTGCAATCCGGGTTTCGATTCCGATTTCGAGCCCACATATTGAGGTAATTCGCTAGAACCGTAATCCTTGAAGCTTTACTTTGTGAATTGGTTGAGTTTTGGGGAGGTTTGAGTTTCAATTTTTCTTCAAATTCCTTATTAAAAACCACGCCCATCAAGTGTTCGAGGAAGTGCCTCAATGAGTATTTTTGTTTGAAACTCCCTCGTTTTTCCATTGTATCAATTCCTTTCGATTCCTGTAACCCTTGGGCACAACCCTTGTATTCTCCACATCAATCATTCAAACCGTTCCCATGGCCTACCATTTCGATGACGATCTTTCCTATCCCAACATCGTCGACAACTACGACGCCCCTTTCCCCATTTATTTCGAAGTCGATGGGTAACTCTTTCAACATCTATCCCTACGGAACTTTGCCATTCTGCGTTTTGTCAACCTCGAGCTTCTCGACGAGTGGGTGGCAAATGGGAATTACCAGGTATCAGGGGCTTGAATGCTCCAATACATTGATAGCTTGAGCAGTCGTCAATTTGCATCCCTCCGGGAAACAGCCTACCGAGAGCTAATGCTCGAGTTTTTCACACTTTTCTGACTTTATTTCACAACACTTGGAAGCTTTTTGAATTTGCTTCTTTTTAATAAACTTAGCCTTTTTTAGGCTTTTCACTTGGACGCACGCTTTATCGCTTTTCGTGATTTGTGTTGGAGTATTATTCTTATTTTTTTCCTTTTTTTTTTATTTTTTGTATAAGGAACTCAAAACCCAAAACCCACGATTGATTTTCCTCATATATCTAGCCAACTAACAACACACTCTCTCACCTCGCAAATTATGAAGATATAAGAGATAAAATCAAGCTCGGCTAACAAGAAATGGGACATAGGCTCAAGGGGGATCATTTGGGATTTTTAAGTAACTCATATATTTGGATATGGCTGGAATAAGGGTGATATATGTGCCTCAAGGTCATTTCTAAATTCAATCATGTATGAGCAACAAAAAGCCTCCTCAATGCAATTTCCATAAAAATGCAAGCAAAACCGATAATTCACACAAAGCTACTCACTAGTTTGCACCGGGTTTTGGCGACAAAATCAAAAGAGCTTTTAGAAATTTGTAATCTTTTCAAGAGCAAATTTTTATTATATATATATATATAGGCAGGTTTTGGACGAAGCTACAAAAATTCAACTCCTTACACAAGAGGATATATACTTGCAAAAACCCAACAAGTAAACTATTCAAACTTCCAAGTATATGGTGATTAATCAACAATGTAATAAAGACACAAAAGATATAAAAACGACTCAACCATATAAATGCACAACTAGTAAGTGTCACTTCGCCAAGAATGCATCACTTCACCAAGGCTCGAGTTAAGAAAGACAAACCATGGTTGTGACACCTGGACCTTAACCACCTACTCACCCCACACTTAAACCATGCAATGCCCTCATTTCATTTTAATGAGAATCAAGTAAAAGGGAGGTGAAATAGAAACATCCATAACCGAGCGAGTTTTGGGTCGAGCTCGGTGGGGTCCACTTAAGCATCCAAGTAATCCAAGCAATAACCGAGCATGGCCTGTGTCTCCCGGCTCAGTGAACTTTACTAGCTTATCGAATTGGAAAAGATTGGAGTCGGAAAGCGAAACTCTAAAAAGGAAAACCTCACAAAGCCAAAACACAATAATATATGCACATGAACCAAAACAAAACAAAACAAGGACTAAAAAGAACAAAAAGATGACACAATTTTTTTTTGTTTTTATTTTAATTTTTCGAGTGTTGCCTCCCAAGAAGCGCTTGTTTTACGTCACTAGCTTGACGAACTCCCTTTTTGGTCAAGGTGGAAAAAGAACGGGTGGATCCACCAAAAGAATATCCTACTTGTCGGGAGGGTCCATTCTTTGGAACGTTCTCAGTGCATTGCATAACTTAAATAGTATTCGCCAAAAAGCAAACGTTCCAAATGGGCAAATGAAACTCGTCTCGGCTAGGTCTTCGGGTGGAATGGTAGTTTTGAAATGACCTGAAAACTCATCTAAGAAATAATAGGAATAATGGCTGGATAGCTTTTTCAACCTTTGATAGACAAATGTGGGAGGGAAATGATCTCTCTTGGTAGCCACATTTAACTTCTTAAAATCGATCAACATCCTCCAACCCATTGTGGCCCCCGTGGCCAACAACTCTCCTTTTCCATCATCAAAAATTAACATGCCGCTCGTCTTTGGTACCAAGTCTTCCCACAATAATCTCCAAATCCCGGCTCTTACTATTTCCATATGGGGGCTAACTCCCTTAACAACTCTGGGTCTCCATCCAATAGCACCCTTAAGAACTTTAAGCTCTTCAACCAATCTCTCCTCTTCCTCTCGGTCCGAATTTGCAAAGATGATAATCAGCTTGCTATCCTCTTCCTCCAAATATTCATGCTTGAGGGGAGATGGAGGAGGCTTAAACTCGGGCTTGTGCCTCCTCTCAGCCTCATCGATAACTGTAACATCCCATTTTTTTTTAGCCCAAATTATTTAGACATACATGCATTAATTTTATATTTTATTTTAACAAAATTCAAATTATCCTATCGTTTAGGAAATAAGGATTTCGAGGACTAGGAACGTTTCACGTGTCGCATTCAAGTCAAGTTATTTTCTGCATAAATGAGGTGGGGATATTTAACTCAAAATCTTTCTAAATTCAAGTTCATATTAATTGCTCGATATGCTATAGTTTATGGTGATTTCATGACAATTATACAATTATGGCATTCAGACAAATGACTATGTATACATAGAGTCACGCGACAGCACAGAACAATTATTGGTCAGGGACCTTAATGGGTCCGGGGTCGACGGATCCTTGGGATGGCCCACCGTGCTGCACAGAACAATTTTTGGTCAGGGACCTTAATGGGTCCGCGGTCTACGGATCCTTGGGATGGCCCACCGTACTGCACAGAACAAATTTTTCCATGTTTTACTATGATGCTATGTTATATTGAGAAATTAATTATGAACTGTATCTCCACTAAGTTGTTGTGTACTCATCCCTTTTCAAACAATATTTTTCAGGTTAAGTGAAGTCGAGCAGAAGCGTGGTGGTGGTGACGATAATAAATTAAGTTATTTTTGTTTCTACTCTAGTCGAAAGATGGTTAACTTTTTAAGTATTTTATTTCGTATTGAATATTATTTCTCTTTAATTATTCGCTTTCTTTGAACAGAAAGAGTTGGATTTAGTTCAATAAAGTTATTTATTTTAATTGTTTGTTTAGCTTTTAAGAGTTTCGAAAAGTAACGTCCCTCAAACTAATTTTATTAAAATGTTAATGCTTCTGCTTCTATTTCCGCTATGAAAAATTGGGGCGTTACAATAACTAACTCAAACAATTCACTGACCCCCTCAAGATACTCTTCAAGCTCTTAAATCTTATCATCAAAAATCTCCACCTACCCCGCCAAAAATATGTCGGTGCCCTCAACGACACAATCATAATATCCTTCACTCAAGTTGTTGGCACATTGAAACACAAATGGATCGTTGGTACGAGCAAGGGGCTCATCATCTTACAACAATCCTCAAAAAGGGCTTCCCGGAAAATATCCTCCTCAATGCTCCTATCCTCCATATAAACCCGTTCGACCACGGCCTTGATGAAGTCCATATATACCCATTCTTCGCAAGATACTTTTGAAGTAAAAGGTAAAGGGTCAAGAGGAGTAAAAGCATTTGGAAATGGAACCACGTCCTCTTCCGACGGTGAGACACCCGAATCAACTACCCCACACTTATCAAGGGTCGTGACCGAAATAGTATGCGAAGGTGGACTTGGCAATTGACGCATTATGAACAAAAGATCCGGACCAGGAGATGGGGTAGGAGCAATCACCGGGATAGATGGAGAAAATGGGTCCACGGGAGTGGAATCAAGAGGATTATGAGTGGACAGCGGAGTGATTCGTACGTTTTTGTTACAATTTTGTACATATTTTGAGTTATGTTTTAGTCTTTTTACCATCTTCTTAGGTTAAGAATAAGCTATTTTGCATGATTTTGCATTATTTAGCCTTTCGCTTAGCTTTTCGACTTTTTATTCAATAATTGGCCATTTAGAGCCATTTTTCTTGTTTTTCCCATTTAGCCGAATCAATTGACAAAAACCGGGAGATGAAGATCAAGAATCAGCGCTAGAAGTAGCCAAAAGAACAATTATCCGACCGGATAAGACCAAAAACCGATTGGATTGACCTTCAAGACACGCACCGATCGGAGAAGACCTACGTCCGGCTGGTCAAAAGGACAGAGATTTTCATCCGATCGGACCAATGAACAATACGATCGGATTCGAACATTACAAATGCAGATTTTTGGGATTCTTCAGTTACGAAATGGTTCTTAAGCCTATTAAAATTAGAAATCTGCAGAGAATGATCATCCTTTCACCCACAAGACTGGATCATATTCATTTTGAGAGAAAATTGACAACTTTCTCGACTTTTGATCTATAGCCCTTAAGGAAAAATATTTAAGAGTTCGATCGGTTCGGATAATCATTGAAGACGGAGGTTCGTGACAAGCTTCTCGGATTCAATGAGGTTCATTTCATTTCCAGGATTAGCAAGGATTTGGCAAGATTCACCGTAGTATCGTGATTGAGAAATCTCATGATTTAGTAATCTCTAAACTTTATCTCGTAGTTTATGTTAGATAACGATTTCGTAACACTGTTTTAGATGTTTCGTGTGGATCGTTTGTGATTGGTTATCTATGAATTATTGTTCACATTTTATGATCGTTTGTGATTAGTATTATTTAGTTTTGAGTTATTGGTTTGGTTGTTACGTTTTGATTGTGTTTTTGTGAATACTTATCAACTGTTCAATTGAATGTCTGAATGGGATTTGGTAGAACGGACTTTAGAATAAGTTATAAAAATCGTTGTTGAGTTTATTCATCGATCAAGCTACTCTTAGGAAGAGGTTGACACCCTCGGAGCAAGATAGGATATCGAGTTTTTAAAATTAAGTACTTTGTTGAATTTCGAAACAAAAACCCCATTGATCGCGTGTTTTAATAAGCATCATTTACTCCATATTTCCACTCCTCGAGAGATTGACCCGTTAACTTACACGTTTACAAGTGACCCCGTTCTCTTGCGGGCGAGCTAACCTTTTCAAACGTAAACGCGCATTAGTTTAACTTGAATTTTTTTATTTTGAAAAGAGTGACACAAAGCTCGGACTCAAAATTTGGCGCCTTTGTCGAGGAGTGGAAAAAGGTGTTAACAAAGACGCGCATTAGTTTTTGGTTATCGCTCGATACGTTGAATTTGTTTGTTTTGTATGCAAGGTCGTAGAGGCCTAAAAAGTGAACTTGCACCACTCATAGGCAACATCGAACGAGTAGGGAAACCAAGGAGACTTTTTCCTTCCCCCGACAGGAACCAATCCGAAGCAACTCAAGCCATCATGTTGAATAATCCACCTAATGGTGGCCGAGGAACCGGAGGGAGAGGAGGAAGAACAAATGGTCGAGGGAGAGGGCAAGAGAACTGCAACCCTCCTCACGATCAACCATATGTTATACCACCCGAAGATGACATGCAAAATCAAGATCCACCAAATGAAATCCAAGAGAATGTTAATCCACCGAGAGAATGGTGGTGACGAAGAACTGAGAGGACATGAAGTCCTTGAAAATGTTAATCCACTGGCGCAAAATAGGGTACCACAACCCCATGATGACCGCCAAGTTTTGTGGCCAGAGCAACCAGTCGATCGGATGCCACAACATTTCCGAAACCGAGAGGAAGCCCGAGCTTTCAACGCATGGGCAAATCAAAGATTCGAAGACAGTCATGCTGGAAATGGAGGGACCCAGCCCCGAAACAACCAAAAAATCACTTTGAGTTTGAGAACCGAGCACGAGGACCAAATCATCCAAGAAACGGGAGGAACGAGTCAGTGTACCGTATTCGGCAATATGATGAGTACGACCAACAATATGAAGATGAACAATACAATGTTGGAGGAAGTAACTTTCGTGGTGGTCGAGGGCAACGATATCTAAATGAACGCTGGCAAGGAGACCTCGTGTGCCCGACCATTGGCCCCTATAGTTCAGCCATTGTCTTAAGCCCTGCGACACGAGACTATGAATTGAAGTCTAACATTGTCAACCAATTGCCAACATTCTATGGTATGGCAAACGAGGACCCGCTCAACTTCATTCGAGAATTTTACGCGGCGGTGTCCGGAATTACAGCATTTGGCTTGAATGAGAACCAACTAAGGATGAGATGTTCTCTGAGCAACTTGAAGGATAAGGCCAAACAGTGGCTATTGTCATTTCAACCCAATTCCTTAACTAATTGGGATATGGTGTTCAAGAAGTTCGTGGGCAGATTTGTAACATCCATACATCCAATGCATATTTATTTAATTATTTATTTATCATCATGCATAAAAAAAAATTCTAGTTCCAAGCTCGTCGCCATAATACGAATTCCTATTTTTATTTTAAATAATCTAAGAACTCTAATTAAGCGAAAATTATAGTTCATTTTCAAATAAAATTATAATATCGACTTCTAACAAATTATTATAATTATTTAGTGATTTAATTATTTATTTAAATTACTATTAAGTCGTCTGTGAAATATTCTCGATTACTAAAATTATTATAATTTATTTATATCATAATTATTATTATTATTTTTTTATATAATTTAAAATACTATTGGGTCGTTCACGGAATTATTTTAGTTTTAAACTTAAGTCGTCTAGTGGATCGTTTTTATTTTGACATGAAAACGAGCCCAATCGAAACCCAATTACTAGCCTAGCCCACCAAGACCCTACCCTAACCTTCCTAAATTAAACCCATCCTTGGTTTATAAGCAAAGTCTTATTCTTTTCCTTCAGCCGTTTCAATCGTCACCTTCAACCTTACAATCCTGCTCGTACAGCCGCTCGTACAGCCGCAAGCACAGGTAACAAAGCCTAAATCTGTTTTCTAAGTTTTTACTTTTTTTTTCAAAGAACAAACCAAAACCATCATCCCTACCACCACTATCGATTCCAACCCCAACACCAAACAAATTCCCGACAATTCTCGACTGAAACTCAAAACCGGACCCCTGTCCAAACCCGCACAACCAACCAACATCACGCCTGCCGATTCCACCCACAAACCCCACGTAGCCGAGTCAACGACGACCCGAAACCCACGTCAACCCAAAACCGTTTCGAGCAGCCCCACGAGGACCCAGCCGCAGCCAAACCGCAACCCATGAATTGAGGATCGAGACCCAGTTTCAAAACTCGTACACCAGCCTGTTCTCGGCCAATTTTTCGACTTCACCACCACCTGCAAACCACCACGGCAAAACCGACCCGAAACCATCCCAACAAACCCCCCGACCAGTCACCAACCCGAAACCAAACAAAGCGACCCGAAACCCACGACGCCGAGAAG
>BMAC01000858.1:258284-310910 GCA_014905375.1 Phtheirospermum japonicum
CCAGCTCGTCGCCATGGTATGATCTCTCGGAATAGTCGTCCGGAATGTGGCGGTAGCGATTATCTCCTCTTCTTTGGCCTCCATTCTGGTCTATTACGTTTCGTTGAATATTCTCCCAGTACGCTTGAGGCTGTACTGGTCCGTCGGGACAAATTGGCTCACTCCCGTACCCATTTCTTTGTTGCACGGGTGGATGCCTTGGTGGCTGATCGTCCTCATTGTTGTGGGCTTGGTTGTCTAGTCGCAACATCGTTTCTGAAATCGGATCACAAATAAAATCAGTCGTGGCAGACGATTCACTTGTAGGTGAGTGAGGTGGTCTCACTTGATTCGAACGATGAACGTTGTCGATGAATGGTGCAAGTTTGAGCCTAAGCGATCTACGACCTTGCATGAACTCAACAACAAATCAAACGTATCGACTAGGAGAGAATTATACAAATAAATGACTTAAAATAAAAATAAAAATGAACAAACATATTTTTGAAAACCTTTGTATACTCCCCGGCAACGGCGCCAAGATTTTTGATTCAAGCTTTTGTGTTGCCTACTTATGAAAATTTGTCAAAAGATCAATAGCTTGCCCTCAAGAGAACGGGGTCGCGCGTAGTTTGGAAACTTGACTCGAGTCGCCTCTCGAGGAACATACAATCGGAATCTTAAATAGTTTGTTCAAAACAATAACACATAAATGGGGGGGGGGGGGGTTTGATTGTTTTGATTATCTATAAATTTAAAGCACATGAATAATAATTAAAACTAGGTACTTTAATTCAGCAACTAGAACATGTAAACTATAGAAATTAATCTAGAACTTAAACGAGATTAATTAGCATAAACGAACATCAATTATCTAGAACGCGGTGTAAACGAAATGAATTAACTAAACGAGAATGATAACCAATCATTAACTAAACTGAGATTACGAATTTAACACCAAAAGTATCTAGGGTTCTAAGCATGAAACAATTCAAGAACAACAATTGAAAAAAAAACTACTTAATTGCATAAATTAAACTATGAAAACGAATAAAGGGTTTAGAGTACTTATTAAACTAGAAAGCGTAGTAAATTCTCCAGCTAATCCGGAGAGGCGGTTGATCTTGGTCGAAGAACGGATTATGTACGGACGGTTGGAGCTTGGCGATCCTTAAATCTTCGTTCTTGATCAATTGTTGTTGTAGGGATGTGGACGGTGTTGTTCTCGAACCAAAAGATCAAATATTCAGAGTATGGGTGAGAGGTGTGTCATTTTGGGACGGACTTAGAAGGGTTTATATAGATATCCCTTGACTTGGAGCATAAAGAATCCCTAAAATCCCGATTCTGGGCCATTGCGTCGATGGTGCGTCGACTGACGTGCGCTGGTGCTCGGTGCTGCCGCTGCCTGGTTGTGCGCATTGGCTGGGCAGGTGCGTCGACTGACGCGATCATGGATCGACGCTTCAGCAAGTTGTGTCGACGCTACGTCGGTCGACGCATCTTCAATCGACGCTTCAGCAAGTTGCGTCGACGCTGCGTCGGTTGACGCGTCTTCAATCGACGCTTCAGCAAGTTACGTCGATGCTGCGTCGGTCGACGCATCTTCAATCGACGCTTCAGCAAGTTGCGTCGACGCTGCGTCGGTCGACGCGTCTTCAATCGACGCTTCAGCAAGTTGCGTCGACCTTGCGTCGACTGATGCCCCCTTCAATCGATGCTTGAGAACGTAGCGTCGGCAGTGCGTCGGCCTTGCGTTGACTGACGCGGATCATGGCTCACGTCGATGGAGCATCGACGCTCGCGTCAGCCGACGCGACAGAGCGCCTGTCTTCGTTTCTCAATCATTTACTACTCGTTTCACCGGAAAGCTCGTTCTCCTATTCCTGAACATCGAACTTTGTCTATTGAGCGCTGAACTCTTCCGGTTACTTAGCTGTAAGGTAAAAACAACGAAATATCACCTAATTTCATCAATTACGATCAAAATTCGGTAAAATAAGCTGGAACTAGGCAGATACGACATTAAGCTTAAATCATCCAACTTATACCAAAAACAAATAGAAAAACAAGCTAAAATACTACTGAAAATAAGGACAAATACGTGCTAATCAAGTCCTATCAAAGGAAGTAAGTGAAATTTTCCATCAACCACTACCACCAAAAGTTGGCGACCCAGGGAGTTTCTGCATCACAATAACTCTTGGGGATGGGCAAAACGCGAGAGGACTGCTCGATTTCGATGTAAAGATCAACTTGATGCCCTACGCCCTTTACAAATAGTTCAACCTTGGGGAGATGAAACAAACAAGTTTAAGACTTCAATTAGCCGATCGATCAGTGTGACATCCTTTGGGAGTAGTCGAGGACATTATGATGGAAATCGGTACCTTAGTAATCCCCGTGGACTTTGTGATATTAGATGTCGGAGAAATTGCAAAATCGAGCAAGGAGCACACTATTCTTCTTAGTAGACCTTTCATGGCAACATCACACACCTTGATCGATGTGGGCCGAGGAAAGATGACACTTTCAGTGTTTGATGAATCGGTGACATTTTCACTCGAAAGCATTCAAAGCGTTCCTTCACATTCAATGGAACCCGATTGTTCTTATCTAGATTCAGTGGATCAATGCATGAAATAATTGTTCGGCATCATGTTTTCGTAATTTTTGTGGTGTTGAAATGAATCAACGGGTTCATGGCTTAGTATTATCGGGATTCGATTCAATTGAAAGATTCAATGTGTTTCGAGATAAAAAATGAAGAAAAAATGAAAATAAAGCAATTAAACTATCTAAATTAAGCTAGAAATTGAAAGTGCAAGTTGGTAGGATGTCTCGGTCGTGTGCCTTAATTGAAAATGCAAAGCAATAATGAAAATAAGCAAGAAAATGCAATGTTTCACCGAGTACAAGCATGCAAGCACAAGGTACAACTATGCATAAAATCCTAAATAAAGCAAATTAACTAAAATTGAAAGCATGGATGTAAAGAGAAAGGAAAGTTGACAAGAAAGTTCAAAACTTTAAGAAAAATAACAATAAACAAAGCCTAGATCTAGGATTGAAGCATGAAACAAAGCATAAAAATAAAATCAAAATAAAGCATAGGAAAAACTCAAAATCATGATGATCAAGGACCCGATCTATAGCCTAGGTGTGGTCACTCAACTAGAATCCATAGTCAATTCACATGTTTCATCATGAAATCAAGTAGCTAAGAGAAAAAGGCATAACATGAAGAACAAGCATGAAAATGAATAACAAAGCATGGAAATAAAACATAAAACATGGAAATTGAAAGGAAACTTACTTGAATTAAGAGAAAGAGTAGCAAGCTTGAATTAAATTGCATCAAAGTAAACAATCCAAAGGAGTATTTGGATTCTTCTTAGGCTTACAAACCCAAGGAGATGCTTGAAATTAAAATCTAATCTAAGGAAAAAAAGAAATTACACCAAAGCTTGAAATTGATTCTAAAACCTAAGAGAGAGAAAATAGATCTTGAAAACTAGAGAGGATTTTTAATCCCAAACCCAAGCTTGGGTTGGGAGAAAATGAGAGGTGTTTTACAAAAATGAGAGTGAGGTCTTATTTATATTACATTTAATTGGACTTAAATGGGCCAAAATAGCCTTTGAGGCTTAAAATTCCGAGTTTGACCAAGTTTGACCCGGAGGCACCTTCCTAGACCCTTGGCTAGCTTTTTGGCACATTTTGGCTCGATATGGCTCGATGTGGCTCGGCCATGGCCGAGCCTGGGCGCTGCTGGCGCGAGTGGTCGGCAGGCCTGGGCGCTGTCGGCTGGCGGTGTGCTGGCGAGCAGGTGCGGCGCTGGCGAGAGCCGCGCGGGTGGCACTGCAGGCGACATTGGGCGAGTGCTGGCGAGCGTGGCGAGCGCTGGCGAGAGGTTGCGCGCAGGTGAGCGAGACGTGGCGAGAGGGCGCGCACAGGCGTGCACGGGAGCGTGCGAGTGCTGCCGGGAGATGCCGGGCGTGTGCGGGGCGGGATGCGCGCGCAGGCGCGAGCAGGGGCGCGCAGGCGCGAGTTTTGGCGAGCTTCGGCGAGCCACGGCCACCATTCCATAATGTTTGGGCATTTTTGAGCCTCTCTTGGCTTGATTTTTATCCTTAATGCCTTGGACTATAAAATAGGAATTTTGAACATAAAAACCAGAATTTCACCAAACCTCAAGGTAATTGAACCCATTCAACCAAATTAAATATAAAATTAGCAAGAACACAAAAAAAATAAAACAAGAGAAACGACCTAAAAACCTAACGAAAAATGACTCAAAACTACTAAAATCAATATAAAAATCTATCTAAAAACACGAAGAAAAACACAACAATTACAAGCAAAACAACTACCCCACACTTATCGATTTGTTCGTCCTCGAACAACGAAAAGAATCGAGAGTGCACACGCAATGAACATTGTGTTAAAACGAGAAACCTTTGTGCTTATCCTTATTAATACGATGGTAATATAAACATAAACTCGCTATCGTCAAGCATTGCTCGTATTACTCTCTCTCAAATGCAAGCCAAATCGATGATTTCCTCTCCAAGGGATTCTCGAGGGTGTTCGCTCAATTCGCTCAAGTGTATATAGGACGTGTTTACACTCAAGTCGGTCAATACATGCACCTTGTCAAGATTTCACAAATTGGACGCTCAAAATTGCTCATAGTACATGATCAAACAAGAATCGATAGAGGTCTTTATTTTTGGGTTGTAATGTTGGCTCTTTGGTAAGGTATGTAGTTTTTGGATATAGTGGCTAACACACGATCAAACGCGATCAATAACACACAAAATCCTAATTTATAAAACCTGAAGCTTATGGTCGCTTCACCCTTCCCAATTTACCAAACTTTTCATTCGAAACCCTTTCGTACACTCACTTTCCCGACTTTTATTTCTCAACACTTAGAAGCTTTTCTAAATTTGCTTTTTTTTACTAAACTTAGCCTTTTTGAATTAGGCTTTTCACATGAACGCACGCTTTATCACTTTTCGTGATTTGTGTTGGAGTATTATTCTCTTTTTGTTTTCATTTTTTTCTTCTTTTTTTTTTGTGTATAAGCAACTCAAAACCCAAAACTCACAATAAATTTCCCACACATCTCTTTCTCGTCAACTAACAACGCACTCTCTCACCTCACCAACGCGAAGATACAAGAGCTAAAATCGAGCTCAGCTAACAAGAAACAGGATAAAGGCTCAAGGGGGCTCATTTGGGATTTTTAAAGTAGCTTAAATWTATGGATATGGCCGGAACAAGGGTGATATATGTGCCTTGAGGTCATTTTCGAATTAAATCATGTACGAGCAAAATCAAACCTCCTCAATGCAATTTCCATAAAAATGCAAGCAAGCCGATAAATCACACAAGGCTTCTCACTAGTTTGCACCGAATTTGGGAGCGAAATCAAAAGAGATTTTAGAGCGTTGCAATCTTTTCACGAGAAAATGTTGATTATATATATATAAAGGCGGTTTTTGGACGAAGCACAAAAATTCAACCCCTCACACAAGAGGCCATAAACATGCAAAAACTCGACAAGTAAACTATTCAAACTTCCAAGCACGTGGAGTTGTTCAACAATGTAATAAAGACACAAATTACACAAAAATCGACTCAACCATATAAATGCACAAATAGTAAGCGTCACTTCGCCAAGAATGCGTCACTTCGCCAAGGCTCGAGTTAAGAACAACAAAACATTATTTTCGATGCCCGGACCCTAACCACCTACCCACCCCACACTTAAACCATGCATTACCCGCATTTTAATGAAAAACAAGTAAAAGGAGGGTGAATAGAAACTTCCTCAACCGAGCGAGTTTAGGTCGAGCTCGTTGGGATCCACCTAGGCATCTAAGCAATCCAAGCAAAAACGAGCATGGCTAGCTTCTCCCGGCTCCACGAATGCTATCAAACTTATCAATCGTCCAATGGTCGACGTCGGAAAACAAAACCTAGAAAAGAAAATCACACAAAATAAAAAACAGAAGGAAATTTGTACATGAACCTCTACAAAAAAAAATTTGTTTGTTTGTTTTTCAATTTTTCAAATGTTTTTTTTTATTTTTTTTTTGAATTTTTGAATGTTTTTGGATTTTTCAATAAAAGAAAGAAAGAAAGATAAGGAAAGAACTTGGGTTGCCTCCCAAGAAGCGTTTGTTTTACGTCACTAGCTTGACGTACTCCCTTTTCGATCAAGGTGGGAATATAATGGGAGGATCCACCAACACAATCTCCTCCTCGTCGGGAGGATCCACTCTTTGGAACATCCTTGGCGCATTGCATAGCTCATATAAGATCCGCCAAAAAGAAATCGTTCCAAATGGGCAAACGAAACTCGTCTCGGCTAGGTCCTCGGGTGGGATGGTGATTTTAAAGTGACCCGAAGACTCATCAAAGAAACGATAGGAATAATGGCCGGCTAGCTTGTTCATCCTTTGATCGACAAATGGGGGAGGGAAATGATCTCTCTTGGTAGCCGCTTTCAACTTCTTAAAATCGATCAACATCCTCCAACCCATTGTAGCCCTTGTGGCCAACAACCCTCCTTCTTTATCCTTAAGATCTAACAAGTCGCTCGTCTTGGGCACCAAGTCAATGGGCTTCACCCACTCGCTTTTAGAAATAACAAACATCAAGCCCTCCAATAACAATCTCCAAATCCCGGCTCTCATCATAGCTTCAAGACTCAAATTCAAAGAGCTAACTCCCTCAATCACTCCGGGTCTCCACTTAATGGCGTCCTTAAGAATTCTAAACCCTTCAACCATCCTCTCTTCCTCTTCTTCTCGGTGCGAGTTTGAAAGGATAATAATCGACTTGCTCTCTTCATCCTTCTCAAGATAATCGTCAATTTTCTCAAGCTCATTGTCAATAACCTCCACCCCAAGCGAATCTTCAAATTCTCCAATCATGTCACCAATAACCCCCACCTCCCCCTCTAAAAAGTCGCCGTTGCCCTTAACGACACATCGAGAATCATCTCCACACAAAACGGAGTCAAATAGAGGCACAACGGGCTCATCAAGAAGAACAAGGGGCTTATCCTCACAACATCCATCGACAACCGGGCCAACCTCCTTCGGTGAGACAACCGAATCAACTACCCCACACTTGTCAAGGAAAGTGACCGGAAGAGTAGACGAAGGAAGTTGGTCCACATGATAAGTAACAAGAGGATCGTGAGGCGGCGGGGGAGTAGGACAATCGGGTCCCGCACAAGGAGGATTCGGTTCCGGGATAGACATTTGAGCGATTCGAGCCTTCAATGTCGCTATTTTCGTAACCAACTCAAACTCCTTCGAGGAAAAAGCCATGTTCACGTCATTAGCACACGAGTACATTGCTTGAGAAGTCTTTGGCTCGGGAGGTAGGGTAGGAGCAATCACCGGGATATCACGATGATGCGGGCTCTCGTGAGGAGTAACAAGAGGATTAGAAGTCGGCGGCGGAGCAAACAATGGTGGAGCACAATTGGGTCCCACCGGACATCCATGGTCGTCATACACATCCTCAAAATGGCAAGAGTAGGTATCATGACCACGCGATCCACACCATCCACATCCCAAAAAAGGTTGGTTAACATCCCCCATAGTACGGATGGGGGGGCCACTTATCTCATAGGAGCTCGGACCGCCAAACGACTCATATGCCTCGTGATCTTTAGCGGTTAAAGGGGGAATTCGGGGAACACCAAACGAGAAGGGAAACGGAGTTTGCATATTTGGATAAGGATTTGAAGCACCATACCCTCCGGGAGAACCACTCATGCCCGCGACGCCACCAAACCCAACATGGTTTGCACCATGCCCTCCCATGTTGGGTTTCCATAACCATAACCACCCATTGGCAACGTGGTTTGCACCATGCCCTCCCACGTTGCCAAATCTATTATACATCCTCTCATTCCAACATGGTTTGCACCATGCCCTCCCATGTTGGGAATGTATCCACCATAGCTATACGAACCTTGCATACTAAATAAAGAAATATCAAATAACAAAGAAAGCTAAAAACGCAATGAAACTACAACCAAATCGAAAGCCTTAACCAAGCCGAGTCGCAACGGCGCCATTTTGTTTATAGATTTTCGTGGTGTTGAAATAAATCAACGGGTTCATTGGCTCGATATTATCGGAATTCGATTCAATTGCAAGTTTTCAAGGTGTTTCAAGCTTGAAAAATAAAGAGAAAATGAAAATAAAGCAATAAAATAGCTAACTATCCTAGGAATTGAAATTGCAAGTGGGTAGAATGCCTCGTCGTATGCCTCAAATAGCAATGACAAGAAAACACAAGGTACAACTATGCATAAAATCCTAAATAAAGCAAATTAACTAAAATTGAAAGCATGGATGTAAAGAGAAAGGAAATTAACAAGAAAGTTCAAAACTTTAAGGAAAATAACAAGCAACAAAGAGTAGATCTAAGATTTAAGCATGAAACAAAGCATAAAAATAAGAATCAAAATAAAGCATAGGAAAAACTCAAAATCAAGATGATCCAAGAGCCGATATATGATCTAGATGTGTCACTCATCTAAATTCCATAGCCAATTCTTAAGATTCACATGAATTCAAGGTGCTAAGAGAAAAAGCATAACATGAAGAACAAGCATGGAAATGAAGAACAAGCATGGAAATAAAGCATAAAACATTAAATTGAAAGGAAACTTACTTGAATTAAAGGAAAGAAACAAGCTTGAATTAAATTGCATCAAAGTAACAATCCAAAGGAGTATTTGGATTCTTCTTAGGCTTACAAACCCAAGGAGGTGCTTGAAATTAAATCTAATCTAGAAAAGAAATTACATCAAAGCTTGAAATTGCATCTAAAACCTAAGAGAGAGAAATTAGATCTTAAAAACTAGAGAGATGATTTTTAATCCCAAACCCATGCTTAGGTTGGGAGAAAATGAGAGGTGTTTTACAAAAATGAGAGTTGTAGTCTATTTATACTAATTTAATTGGGTTTAAATGGGCCAAATTAGCCAAAAAGGCTTGAAATTCCCGGGTTTGACCAAGTTTGACCCGGAGGCACCTTCCTAGACCCTTGGCTAGCCTTTTGGCACCTTTTGGCTCAACTTGGCTCGAGATGACTCGACCATGGCTCGATGTGGCTCGGCCATGGCCGAGTCTGGGCACTGTTGGGCGTAGGTTGTCGGAAGGCCTGGGCGCTGGTCGGATGGAGCTTGGGCGGCTGTGCGTGTGCGGGCGAGCATTGGCGTCGTGCTGCGCGCAGGTTGGCACGGTCTGGCGAGTGCTGGCGATGCCTGGCGAGGAGGCGCGGGCGCTGGCGAGCAGGCGCAGGCGCTGGCGAGCAGGCGCGGGCGCTGGCGAGAAGCGTGGCGATGCCTGGCGAGTGCTGGCGAGCGCCGCGCGGCTTGCGGTAGGCGCAGTCGGCAGTTGCGCGCGTGCGCGCGGGATGTGGGCCGGCCTGCCGGGCGCTGCTCGGACACTGGGTAACTCAGTGTGGGCAGCTTGGCATGGATTTTGGCGAGCATCGGCGAGCTTTGGATAGTATTCCAGAGAGTTTGGCATTTTGGAGCCTCTCTTTTGGCTTCAATCTTGATCCTTAATGCCTTGGCTTATAAAAGAGAAATTTTGAACATAAAAACCCAAGAATTTCACCAAACCTCAAGGTAATTGAACCCATTCGACCAAATTAAATATAAAAGTAGCAAGAACACGAAAAACAATAAAACAAGAGAAACGACCTAAAAACCTAACGAAAAATGACTCAAAACTACTAAAATCAATATGAAAATCTATCTAAAAAACACGAAGAAAAACACAACAATTACAAGCAAAACACATCATACCTTTCGAGGAATGGAACGTCGAGGACGACGATTTTAAAATGGAGGGGATGGTCGACTTATTCGAAATTGATGAGGAGCACTTAAGAGAAACATCTATTCAACCCATTCTAGAACCCAAAATTGAGTTGAAACCACTTCTGAGCCACCTCAAGTATGTCTTTCTCGAAGCCATCGAGAGGAAACCCATGATAAGTTCGTGAAATTAGCCAAGCATGAACAAAAAGAATTGATAGAGGTACTTAAAAAGTACAAATAAGCAATTGGATGGAGCATTAGGGACATTAGAGGAATAAGTCCGGTGATGTGCATGCATCGGATTGAGCTAGAAGAGGGAGCAAAACTAATAAGGGATGGACAAAGACGCTTGAATCCGACACTTCAAGAGGTAGTTAAAAAGGAAATCTTCAATCTTATTGAAGAAGGAATTATCTACCCCATGTCCGATAGCGAGTGGGTTAGCCCCTGATGGGGCATAAATAAGTCAGACCCGAATTGGGGTAGATCTGATTTGAGATAACCTGGGGAAAAGAAAGAAAATCAGGCCGGCTCAATCCTAGGCAAGGTATGACTTGGATTCCTTAAAGACAGAGCAGATGTTGGAGATAGGATTACCGCAGCTCAGGAATTATCCTGACCTGGTAGGGGTTTTCCTATGAAATGACCCTTAGAGAATTGCACTAAGGCAGGCTTGATGTCCTGACCTGGAATAGAAAGACAGAGCAAGATCAGGGCAGACCTGGCATCCTGACCTCCACTGAGGGGACAAGGGGGACCACCTGTCAGAATTTGTTGCTTAACGGCCCCTGATTTGCGGCCTTTGTTTCCGAGATCCCGGAAGGGGTCCCCACTGAGGAAAACTCTAAATACCTCAGCCCCAAGGTTGAGAAAGGTATGTCATTCTTTTTGCATTCCTTGCTTTGTTCACCAAAAACGCTCTATACGCATTCTGACCCCGGGTACGCCTTCTGATGACGGGTCATTGAAGGAAAATTTCCTCAGACAGCTGTCTGAGCTTATCGGCAAAGCCGTGGAGAAGAAATTCACAGAGATCTCAACGCCGCCGCATGGCGCACGGACAGATCATACGGTTCCGCTAGCGGAAACAGAACCATTACGTAATCAGTGCACAGATCGGACCCCCCTCCAAGATATGGAAGAACACTTCTCTACCTCCGATAGTGAAACGTCGAGTCCGGCCAATCCAGGCCTTATCGGGCAGATGCAGAGCCTGTAGAAAGAGGTGAGGGAGTTCAAAAGGAAAATGGTGAGTGCCGATATGGTGCCAACGCGGAGAGGCACGCCGTTCACTGAGGAGGTCATGCACGATGATGTGTCGACTTCCTATAGATCTTTGGGCTTTGAGTATAGCGGAACAACAGATCCGTGGGATCACCTCAGCCGCTTTGGAATTCCAGCTGCAGTGCACAAGTTCTCGGATGCAGTCATGTGTCGGGTCTTCCCCATGACTTTTACTAAGTCAGCCCAGCTCTGGTTTAGTCAGCTGCCACCACGCTCTATCAGCAACTTTGATGAGTTCAGCTCGGCCTTCCTGCATCAGTTCACTAGCTGCAGAAAATACAAGAAGATGCCGCTCGAGCTTTTTAGTTTGAAGCAGAAATAGAATGAGAGTCGGCGTGCTTATATCAATCGGTTTACCAATGCAAAGCTCGAGGTGCCTTCTGCGTCCGAGGAGCTTTTAGTGAACGCGCTAGCGCAAGGCCTCCGGAGAGGAGAGTTTTTCCAGTCGTTGGTTGTAAAGCCAGTGCTTAAATTTGGAGAACTTTTAGAAAGGGCAGAAAAGTATATTCATCTTGAGGAGGCCCTGAAAATCAAGGAGGAAGGAGATAAGAAGAGAGAGAGAGATATGATAGAGAGGAGAGAGAACCAGTAAAAAGATCCAGGCCAGGCCTGTCTGGTGGAAGACCTCGCTTCGACAAGTATACGCCCCTGGCGACTCTACAGGGGGAAATCTTGTAGGCAATAGAGCGGCATCCGGACCTCAAGTGGCCTAAGACTTATTCGCAGAAGCCTAGGAAAGAAATGTCTGGCCAATTTTGTCGGTATCACAATGAGTACGGCCACGATACGGACCAATGTACCCATCTTAAGGATGAGTTGGAGAGGATGGTGCAGGCTGGGCACCTTAAGCAGTACGTACGGATGAGAAGGGAAGAGCCCAGGTCTGGCTACCACAGTAATGATCGACCCCAGCAGAGTAAGAATGAGCAGGATAGTAGGCAGAACGGGGGGAGAAGGAATGAACAGGCCCAGGTCATACGGATTGAGATTCAGATGATCACAGGGGGCGAGTGGGATGAGAACTCCAGACGAACCCAAAATAGTTATGTGCGCGCTGCAAGGGATTTGACGAGAAAGGGAAAATAAGTTGGACAGGTGGCGCCGAGTACAAATGTTTGCTTTGGATCAGAGGATGATAATGGGATCCTAGCTCCTCATTTGGATGTCCTGGTCATTACGGCTACCATAGCCAATTATAGTGTCCGACGAATCTTTGTGGACACAGGGAGCTCGGCGGACATCATGTTCTATGACTGCTTCAAGAAGATGAACCTGGATGTGGAGTTGGAAGAGGTCACGAAATCATTGGTAGGACCTGCAGGAGGTGCGTTGAAACCCCTTGGAACAGTTAACATTTTGGTTACACTGGGGGACGAGCTGTTTAGATAAACCAGGACAGTCCGATTCTTGGTGGTAGATGCAGCCTCCACTTATAATGTGATGATGGGAAGACCTTCTTTGAGCAAATTTCAAGTGGTGGTCTTGATTTACCACATGAAATTCGAATTTCCCGCTCATGATGGAGTAGGTGAAACCAGAGGAGATCAGTATGCATCGCGCCAGACATACGTAGAGAGCATTAGGCGAAGTGAAGAGGAAAGACATGCCAAGAGGGATCGAACACAGGACAAACCTAAATTGACTGAGAGAGAAGAGAACTTAATGAATGTGGAGGTAGTCCAAGGGGGTGACAGCCGAGTCCTCCGTGTTGGGACAACCCTCAGCCCTGATGTTTTGAAAGGTTTGGTGGCATTGTTATGAGATAATGCGGATGTATTTGCTTGGTCTCCCCAAGATCTGGTCGGGATTGATCCAGAAGTGTTTGAACATCGCCTCAACATTAGCCCGGCAATAAAGCCATTTAAACAGAAGAAACGCAATTTTGGGCCAGAGAAGGAGGTTATTATTGAGGCAGAGGTGGATAAGCTCTTGAAAGCTGGGCACGTTTAGGAAATACAATTTCCAGAATGGCTCTCCAATGCAGTTTTAGTGCCCAGGACAGGAAAATATTGGCGGATGTGCATAGACTTTCGGGACCTTAACAAGGCTTGCCCCAAGGACCACTATACGTTGTCGATGATAGACCAGCTGGTCGATTCCACTTCGGGTTTTGAGCTCCCAAGTATGATGGACGCCTCGTAGGGCTATCACAAAATCCGGTTGGCCAAGGAAGACCAAAAGCGTGTTAGCTTTATAACCCCGAAAGAGACATATTACTATGTGGTCATGTCTTTTGGACTTAAGAATGCGGGAGCCACGTACCAGTGGTTGGTGGACAAGATGTTCAAGAATCAACTTGGGAGGAATATGGAGGTCTACGTGGACGATATGCTGGTGAAAAGTGTGAAAGCGACTTCACACGTGGGGGACCTAAAGGAGACCTTCGATACCCTGAGAAGGTACAGAATGAAGCCCAACCCCAAAAAATGCATGTTCGGGGTAAGAGCTGGAAAATTCCTGGGCTACATGGTGACAGAGAAGGGTATTGAAGCTAATCCTAATAAGGTTCGGGCAATTATGGATATGCAGCCTCCGAGAAATGTTAAAGAAATGCAATGCTTGGCTGGGCGAATAGCGTCCTTGAGTAGGTTTGTCTCGCATTCAGCTGAGAAGAGCCTACCATATTTTCAAGCTTTACGGAAAAGAGCTCGGTTCTAATGGGATGACAAATTCCAGGATGCATTTCAAAAGTTGAAGGAGTATCTGGCCAACATGTCCTTGCGTACAAAAACTATTCAGGGGGAGCCTTTGATCTTGTATTTGTCCGTGGGGAAGCAAGCGGTTAGCACGGTCCTGATAAGAGAGGAAGGAAAAGCGCAAAAACCAGTTTACTATTGGAGCAAGGTCTTGCATGAGGCGGAACTGCGTTATGTAGAATTTGAGCGAGCCATGCTTGCTCTAGTTGGAACCGCTCATAAGCTACGCCCTTATTTTCTTTCACACAGCATTATGGTCAGAACAAATCTACCTTTGAAGACAATCATGTAAAAACTAGAGGCCTCGGGATGCCTAGTGAAGTGGATAATCGAACTCAGTGAGTTCGACATCAATTTTGAGACACGAACGGAAATTAAAGCTCAAGCGCTGGTCGACTTCATGCAAGAAATGACCTGCCCTTCCGAAGAGACGAAAGAATGGACGATCTACACAGATGGCTCTGTTAGCAACCTCGGTTGTGGTGCAGGAATTGTGCTGATAGAACCAGAAGGAACCACTACGTAATATGCTATCCGCATGAATTATCCTCTCTCCAATAATGCCGCAGAGTATGAGGCCTTGTTGCGAGGAGTGCGAATGGTAAAGGACCTAGGCGCAGATCGGGTGTGTGCCAGGGTAGACTCGCAGTTGATATGCAAACAAATAAATGGGGAATTTGAAACCAGAGAGGAACATCTGTAAAAATACTTAACTCAATTTCGGGAGTTGGAGAATGGCATGAGCTCATTGATAATCCATCAAATCCCTAGGGAAGAAAATGGTCGGGCCGATTACCTAGCCAAAGTAGCCAGTTCGGCAACAGACTGCCGGGAAAGGATGATCACCCTATTGATGGCATACCGAGAGTTTGGGGAAGAGGAGGTGCACGCCCTAGAGGAAGTTAGACAGGACTGGCGACACCCTATAAAAACATATTTAGAGAAGAGAGAGCTGCCAAAATACAAGAAAGAAGCAGTGAGGATGAAGACCAGGTCTGCTCGATTTTGCTTAATTAAAGGAGAGCACTTCCGGAGAGGATATGGACAGCCCCTTCTACGATGTCTGAGCTCGGAAGAGGGCACTCATGTTCTTAGACAAGTCCACGAAGGGTGTTGTGGCAATCACATGGGCGCTAGAGCCCCGTAGAGTAAGGTCCTGAGAGCAGGATACTTTTGGCCCCATCTAAGAAAAGAAGCAGAGGATTTTGTGCGGACTTGTGATGAATGTCAAAAGAACTCGCCCTTAATACACAAGCCTGTGGAAGAGCTCATGACGATGAGCTCTCCCTGCCCATTTGCCAAATGGAGGATTGACATGGTTGGTCCATTCCCCACGGCCCCCGCCCAAAAGAAGTTCTTAATAGTGGCCATTGATTATTTCAGTAAATGGGTGGAGGCTGAAGCCTTAGCAAAAATCACGGAGGATGTGGTGATGAGATTTTTGTGGAAAAACACTGTATGCCGATTTGGTATCCCTAGGATTTTGGTCTCAGACAATGGCACCCAGTTCATGGGTGCCAGAATTAAGGCCTGGTGTGTGAAAATGAAGACTGATTAGCACTTCACATCTGTCTACCATCCACAAGCCAATGGACAAGTTGAAGTGACCAACCGTATCCTCGTACAAGGAATTAAAACACGTCTGGAGAAGGCAGAAGGCAGATGGGTCGACGAGATCAGTTTAACTCTGTGGGCATACAGGACTAATCCCAATGAGAGTACAGGGGAAACACCATTTAGTCTGGTATATGGCATGGATGTTGTGGTCCCCGCTGAGATTAGCATGGAAACTCATCGAGTCCAGAACTTCGTTGAGGAGCAGAATGAGCTATTGGTTCAGGATGGTCTGGACTTGGTGGAGGAAAAGAGGGAAAGCGCTATCGTCAGGATGGCACATATCACGGGAAGAATTAAAGCGACCTATGACAGGTCTGTGGTCAAAAGCACTTCCAGGTGGGTGATTTAGTCCTACGCAGGAACAATTTAGGTAAGGCAAAAGGTAAGCTAGATGCTACATGGCAAGGACCATTCTGGGTCATACATGTCTTAACTGGAGGCGCTTATAAGCTTGAAGATATGGATGGGACCGAAATTCCCCACACGTGGAATATTGCAAACTTACAAAAAATTTATGTATAATTGTAGTTTCACGATGTTTATTGGTATAATGATAATGCAGGTTTACCTTTGTCCTCCACCAGTTAGTGCATTCTTTTTAAAATCCAGGATTGGCTAAGGGCGGATGCCCATAAAAAATTCTTGACCTGATTGTCAGATAAAGCCAGGATTGGCTAAGGGCGGATGCCCATAAAAATTCTTAACCTGATTGTCAGTTTTAAGCCAGGATTGGCTAAGGACGGATGTCCCATTTTCCTGACCTGATTGTCAGTTTTAAGCCAGGATTGGCTAAGGACGGATGTCCCATTTTCCTGACCTGATTGTCAGTTTTAAGCCAGGATTGGAAGGGCGGATGCCCATAAAAATTCCTGACCTGATTGTCAGATTAAGCCAGGATTGGCTAAGGGCGGATGCCCCATTTTCCTGACCTGATTGTCAGTTTTAAGCCAGGATTGGCTAAGGGCGGATGCCCCATTTTCCTGACCTAATTATCAGTTTTAAGCCAGGATTGCCTAAGGGCGGATGCCCATAAAAAAATTCGTGACCTGATTATCATGAAGCCAGGATTGGCTAAGGGCGGATGCCCATAAAAATTCCTAACCTGATTGTCAGTTTTAAGCCAGGATTGGCTAAGGGCAGATGCCCCATTTTCCTGACCTGATTGTCAGTTTTAAGCCAGGATTGGCTAAGGAAGGATGCCCCGTTTTCCTGACCTGATTGTCAGTTTTAAGCCAGGATTGGCTAAGGGAGGATGCCCCATTTTCCTGACCTGATTGTCAGTTTTAATACAGGATTGGCTAAGGGCGGATGCCCCATTTTCGTGACCTGATTGTCAGTTTAAGCTAGGATTGACTAAGGGCGGATGCCCCGTTTTCCTAACCTAATTGTCAGTTTAAGCCAGGATTGGCTAAGTTTGGATATTTGTGAAATGCCTGGTCTGGCTGTTAAATTTAAATCAGGAGTGGCTTAAGGCAATTGTGCTTGAGATGCTCGACTTGAGTCGATACAGATCTGGCCAAAGACGAATGCCCCAGTTCTCCAGATCTGAAGGTAAGTTCAAAAGCATGGATTGGCTAAAAATTTGAAAAACCTTACTTCGCTAGATTTTATGGAACAAAAACAAGAAATTGAAAATTTTCGGCGAAAATACTCTTACATTTATCATAACATTCTGGCAATACAAAAGAAATTGCCTACGCCTTCTACAGGCTGGCGAATTGATTAACAATGTAGGAAATAAAATAGAAATACAGAAAATTAAACAAAATCATTTAGATGTTTAGCCATGCGAAGAAGAGGCCCTCCGATCAGCAGCCAAAACACAGCGGACACGCCACAGCTCACGCTCAGTTTCGTGGTACCGCTGGCGATACTTGTCAGCTCGCTCAGATATGGCATGAGCTTCGCCGACGGCAATAGTCAATCGGTTCACCGACTCCATCAAGTCGGCCTTCTCTTCCTACAACTGACGATTTAGTTGCCGCAGCTCGGCCCACTCTCGCTTATAGTGGCATTTTTTCTGCCTTTTCCTCTCCACGAGGTGGTATAGATAGCTGATCTTCTCTCGGAGCACAGTCAGCTTATCAGAAAGCTTGAAATTTTCGACGAACAAAGAGATGTTCTTTTGTTTCACAGAATCGATTCCTTCAAGAAAGGAGGAAGAAGAATCTATTTTGGAGAATTGAAAGAAAACGAATCATACATGCACGTATATAAAGAAAATAGAGGCACGTGCCAAGTAATAAAAAGTACTAGGGTTTCCGGAAAACCAAGAAACCCTAGAATTCTAAGAGTCATTACAGGATAAAAAAGTGCATTATTATCAATTAAAAGGTCATACAGTACAAATTCAGGAAAAAGATAAAAAAAAATAGACCAGCCACACAGGCAAAACATCAGGTCTGATAAAAAAAAAAGAGCATAAGAGGCCTTAAAATCCTAAGGCTCAGTGTCCAGCTCGGTCGCCAGCTGCTCCACCGCATCTTCGGGTAAGGCACTCGGAGAAGCCCCGCCAGGCAGCACACCCATACCTACGAAGGTTAGGGAGGGATAAGAGTCAAGAGCGGCCAAAGCAAGAGCCCGGTCTAGCTAAGACTGCTCTGGTGTAGGGGAACGGAGTTTGGAAAGGACATGCTCAGCGAACTCAGCTGCTCCGACAGTGTGCAGATGATCTTGATCTGGAGTATAGGCGAACGAGGTGGGCTCCGGAGAAGTTTTCAAGGGAAGAGCTCGATTAAAAGGAACCCCTGGATTGCTTGAAGTCCACTTCGCTTACTCGTCCAGAGCAAAGTGATAAAAGCGTATAGCCTATGGGACGAGCAGCGAGTAGAGCTCGTTGGACCCCAGAAAGGCTGTGCGAGTCTCCTCCCGAGCAAGTTGGACAAACCTTAATCCCTTCTCGGAGTTTAAGTACTCGGTCTCAGACCCTTCTCTGGCTTTCACCAGAACCTCGTCAGCACGGCTCCTAGCTTCTGCGAGGGCCTCATCCCTTGCCTCGGAGCGCGGAGTCTCCATCATCTTAGCTTGAGCCTTCCTCACCTCGCAAGCTCCGCTTTTGTCTTCTTGAGCTTATCCTTCAGCCCCTGCAGCTCTTCCCCTTGTTTCTTCAGATCAACCCCTCGCTCTCAGGCTAGAGCCTTTAAGCGATCCGCTTTCACGACCAGCTCCTTGTTCTCCTTGATCACATCGAACTAGACCATAGATCTGGTAGCTCGAGTAGCCAAGAGAGCTTTCTTGGAGAGAGATTCATTACGAGAAAAAGGGTTAATACTTAGACAAGTAATGTAAGATGAAAGGAAAAAGAAAGAAAATCTACTCGCTCTTCATCTTGACACCAAGACTCCAGGAGCTCGCGATCATACATCTTCTCCAGGTCTGGCTGATCCGCGGGTAGCATTTGTCGGTGCATGTATGGTACGGCCACTTCTCCCGAGCAGTTGATGACTGAGTTAATGGGAGGAGGAGCGTGCGAGTAATTGGAGCACTGTGAGTGATTGGAGAAGAGGCCATTAGAGCTCGATTGCCCTGAGCTACACGTGGCCTCTTGTCCAGAGGAAGGACATCCTCTTCTGATTCAGAGGAAGGGCTCCTAGCAGCTGTGGCGCGAGGTGGCAGTTGCGAAGAGCTGGAGCCTGGAGCTTGAGAAGAGCTGGGGCCCCGTGCTTAGGAAGGAATAGAACTTTGGATCGGGACGGATGGCGAAGGACCCACTTCTTGGGCGGTTGTTTCCGGGGCCTCCTCTATGGCGGCAGCAATCATCTGGCACATCATCCTTTCTGATAAGAGGAAAGGAGGAAAATTTAAGACCCGTGAAGAATAAAATGCAGAGAGACAGACCAGGATAAAAGAAAATATACCAATTTCTCGGGTTAGAGGACCCGTTTCTAGTCGTTCATTGAAAAAGTCCAAGACAAAGGAAAGTAGGAGTTCAGTGACATGGAGGGGGTTCCCATTAAGGATGGAAATGGTTTTTTGCAAACGAGGAGACCTGCCTGCGGCGGATAAATGTTGGTAGGAGGGTAGCTTCTCAATGGGCTTAGGGTCAAAACCCAGTCCCCATTACAATAAACAAAGAAAAATTTCTTCCTCCAGGCCTTATTCGAAGAAGGAAGTTTATGTAAGAAGTGGACGCCAGGCCTGGCGGAGAGATAGAAACAGCCCGGGTGAGAGCTCTTCGCTTGGAAAAGCTGAAAGAAGGTATGAGCTGTAGGATCCAGACCAGCATAACGCATGGCCAGATTATAACATACCATGATCCTGAATGAATTGGGGGTGAAATTGAAGATGGAGATTTTGTACATAGTAGCAATTTCTAGCATCAGCGGGTTTAATGGGAGGCGCAAGCCCGCCTGAAACTGGTCGACGTAAAAAGTCAACCAGCCAGCTGGCGCTTGACATGCCAGAATGCTCACCGGAGGGCTGAGAGGATCGAACTGTTCAGGGAACTTATACTTATGGCAGAATTCCTCAATGGATCTGTCACTAAGGATGGAGTTGACCTTTGGATGATCTGGAACATGCGGAGGGTATTCTAGTCCAAATGATGATGAAGTGGTCGCCGCCGCCTCTGGAGCGGCAGACAGCGAGGATGAAGAAATCGCCGCCGCCTCTGGAGTGGCAGACGGCGAGGATGAAGAAACCGCCACCGCCTCTAAATCGGCAGACGACGAAGATGAAGAAATCACCGCCGCCTCTGAAGTGACAGACGGCGAGGACGAATAAATTACCGATGCCTCTGGAGAGGCGGACGGAGAAAAGAGTCGGCTCTCACTATCGGAGAGGGAGAAGTATCCGGAGGAACATCGGCGAGAGGAGCGGATGATGACATTATCAGAAATTAAAAGAGTAAAAGACTAGGGAAGGTACCTGGTCTACGAGGGTGGCCGAAGAAACTGAACTGGAAAAAATTGAATCGGAAAGCTCGCCAGAGTATTAGAGAGAAAAGAAGAAAACTCGAGAGTTTGTGCAAAAGAGAAAATGTGAAAGTGAGAGAGAGGGAGAGTCCAGCGGGAATAAAAGGCAATGGGATAAATTCAAAAAATGAAAATCGAGGAAAAGCAGGATTTGATGGGATCCTCGCATTTAATGCTGGCAGGTGAACAGTACCCTAGGTGGTGAGCTGGAACGCCAACCGTCTTAGGGTAGGTCACGCGCCGCTGACTTGTCAGTACTTGGAAAGACGTGTGGGCATGGTAACCGTTTGGGAACGTGGGCCGACACCACTAATGCCAATGATTAGGCCTGGTTTCCAGGTGGATTTCTAGGGATTCGTGCGAGTACGATAAACAAGAAAGGTGTGCGACCGTATTTCAAAGGGTTTTAGAGTTCTACAGCTCTACCCCAACTATTTCAGGGGGAGGAGTTGATGGGGCATAAATAGGTCAGGCCCGGATTGGGGTAGATCTAATTTGAGATCACCTGGGGAAGAGAAAGGAAATCAGGTCAGCTCAGTCCTAGGCAAGGTATGACCTGGATCCCTTAAAGACAGAGTAGATGTTGGAGATAGGATTACCGCGGCTCAGGAATTATCCTGACCTGGTAGGAGTCTTCCTATGAAATGACCCTTAGAGAATTGCACCAAGGCAGGCTTGATGTCCTGACCTGGAATAGAAAGAGAGAGCAGGATCAGGGCAGACCTGGCATCCTGACCTCCACTGAGGGGACAAGGGGGACCACCTGTCAGAATTTGTTGCTTAACGGCCCCTAATTCGCGACCTTTGTTTCCGAGATCCCGGAAGGGATCCCCAGTGGGGAAAATTATAAATACCTCAGCCCCAAGGCTGAGAAAGGTATGTCATTATTTGTGCATTCCTTGCTTTGTTCACCAGAAACACTCTATACGCTTTCTGACTTAATCATCGGAGAGGTTTCCACCGGAAAACCCCCGGTGGTCCTTTTCTGACGTGTTTGTGTGTGCTGGTCAGGAAAAGCACAAGGTTCAGGCGTTGTCATACTTTTGGGTGAAACACTTTGATTATGAGTTTCCTTGTTGGGTTTGTGATGTTGTTCGTAGTTGTTTTTCTTGCAATCTCTCATGATTTTAGGTTATAGGATTATTAGAAATTTATATGATAATATTTATTATTCTTAAAAGTTTATTTTCCATTGTTGTCTTCTTTCAAACTTTTTATCTCTAATCATGTCCATGCTTGTTTTAAGTTTTTGTTATTAGATTTCTTGATGATTTCTGGTTAGAATTTAGGGGTCTAGTGCTTAGATGAGTTTAAAACCATCAATTGGCATTGTTGGGTGTTTAATTTACAATTTGGGATTGAAAACCTCGTATATTAAGTGTTCGGTAAAATGTCAATTGATCGTGGAGATGATTCTAGAGTCCTAGACCCCCAGTTTATTAATCTTTTCAAGTTGTCAATTTCATTTCTCATCATTTAAATCACCATCTTAGATATTAGAACTTTAAAAACAAAATTTCATCACATTTTTAGAGTTGTTTTTTCCTTGTTTTCTCATTTGTGAATCAAACACGAGAATTGCCTCCAATTAGTCTTCCTCAAGAGATTTGACTCGAGTTAAGCTTTTCACTTACAATTGTTCCGTTCTCTTGCAGACAAACTTTTTTAAAATAAAAAGTAAGTGCAAAAAGTTCAATTAAGTGATGTTCTTGAGCCTGAGCTACCACCTCTAGTTGTTAGTCATAAAACTTTGAATGCTCAACTTCCATGCTGCAATATTGAGTTGATGAAACCCTCTAGTGTTGCTACTTTTCTATGTGATTTTGTGGCACAGGAGATTGCTCTTTGGACTGACTATGAGAGATGTGCTCACAAATATATAGTGTATCTCAAGACTTTTTAAGCAAAAAGAAGAGGATCTTGGTCTTCTCAGTCATTAAGTGGAAGAAGATTGGTGCCAAAGGCAAAGAAAAGGACAAAAGCGGAAAAAGCAAGAAGACTATTGCAATTGCTGACTTGGATAAGCACGTGGATGGTGTAGAGGAGTTACCAAAGGAGTGATGAAGCTACTTTGAATGCTTCAACTTGATTGGCTACTGCTACTGTTGGTTGGAAAATCAGATCCTGCATTATTACTTTATTTTCTATTGAGAAACTGATATACTTAATTCTTAATTTTTTTTTGGATGGTGCTGGTATTTGGTACCTTGAATATTATGTTTGATGATGACCTTAATAGTTTTAAACATTCTAGAAGCTAAGTATAGTTTTCATACTGTACAAAGTTTCATGTTTTGATGGTTATTTATATAATCTAATATTTCTATAGGTGTGCTTTTATTCGATAGGAACATATTGCCTATTGATATGTTGTATTTTAGACTTGGTTTTAAGTCTGATTGTCCTTACATGATTAAGTTGTTTTTTATATATGTTGTTACATTTGTCTGTGTACTTGTGCCTTGGATATCTTCTCCTGTGCAATGACTTCAAGAAGTAAGGAGTTCTCGAGTTGAATGCCAAACAGAGAGATTGTAAGATAATGAGAATTTACAACATTTAAATTATCCCTTCTAAGCTACATCGAAATCTAAGTATGAAGTACTTAGCAAGTCAAAACAAATATTAAGAAAAGTTTTAGTATTCAAAAGTTCATTATACTTTAATTAGTTTAGTTAAGAACTGATTATTGGTTGGTTCCTTATTTTGCAGATGTAGGTACACGCTTTCAACTGGAATAAAATTTTTTATATTCTGTATTTAGAATTAGACAAAAAGTTTAAAACGAAACTCAAGATTGCAGTTGGACTCGATTCAAGTTTCAACATGAAAAGTTTGTGTGATCTCTATGAAGTAAAAAAGAATCATGAATTCTGAGATTTTTTCATGGAAGGAAGAAATAAAGAAGGAAACTAAATTCTCTTAATATTCTGATTCCTAAGGCAGTTTGATGATCGCCCGCGTTGCTTGGCCCATAAACAAATCCACCTACTCAAGGAATCCAACTTATGTATTTTCTATATAGTTGATAGTTTTCATAGTAAAAAGTAAGTACTGAGTTTTAAGAGTATAAGAATACTCAAATACTTAATATATTTTATACTTTAGGATTTTAATATTATAGTAAATATTTTGACATTAGCTATAATATTAAAAATATATTTTATACTCTTTAGCTTAAGGTAATAGGGATTAGTATCTTTTTAACCATAGAAGAGAATTGTATAGGTTCTGAAAATCCAAGAAAATTGGTCGGAAAAGTAGTTAAAAGTAGTGTGCAACTACGTTTAAGTTATGAGAAAAAATCGAACTACAGTTTTTGTCCGAAAAATGAAAATTCTCAAGTTTTTGTCCGAAAAAACGAACTACAGTTTGATTAATGCCTTTTCAACACAAAAACATGATATACACAACATATAATTCGTAGGGAAAACAAACAACATGACTCAGATATCAATATTGGGATCCATATGATCAAAACATCCTACACTCTAAATTAAGGATATCGTATCAACGAAGCAGTTTGTTAATCTCCCGTGTGTTAATAGTAATACTCCAGATCTGTACACAGACACCAGACTTTATCTATTATTCACAACTCAATAGTAAATCTCTCTCTCTCAGAAAATCAGGCCGGCTCAGTACTAGGCAAGGTATGACCTGGATTCCTTAGAGACATAGTAGATGTTGGAGATAGGATTACCGCGGTTCAGGAATTATCCTGACCTTGTAGGGGTTTTTCCTATGAAATGACCCTTAGAGAATTGCACCAAGTCAGGCTTGATGTCCCTGACCTGGAATAGAAAGAGATAGCAGGAATCAGGGCAGACCTGGCATCCTGACCCTCCACTGAGGGGGACAAAGGGGGACCACCTGTCCAAAATTTGGTTGCTTAACGGCCCATGATTCGCGGTTTTTGTTTTCGATATCCTGCAAGGGATCCCTACTGAGGAAAACTATAAATACCTCAGGCCCAAGGTTGAGAAAGGTATGTCATTCTTTGTGCATTCCTTGCTTTGTTCACCAAAAATGCTCTATACGCTTTCTGACCTTAAGCATCGGAGAGGTTTCCACCGGAAAACCCCCGATGGTCCTTTTTTTGACGTGTTTGGCGTGTGCATGTCGGGAAAAAGTGCAAGGTTTAGGCGTTGTCATATTTTTTTGGTGAAACAGCCCCGTGCACGTCGTTCCAAAGAAAGGGAGGCATAACAATCATAGAAAATGAGAAGGGAGAGGTTGTTCCAACGTGATTATCCACCGGGTGGCGCATGTGCATTGATTCCCAAAAACTCATTGCTGCAACAAGAAAGGATCAATTTCCACATCCATTCATAGATTAAATGCTCGATAAACTGGGAGGGCATGAGTATTATTGCTTTTTGGATGGACTTCCAGGTTATTACCAAATAGAAATATCTCCGGAAGATCAAAAGAAGACGATATTTATGTGTCCTTTTGGCACGTATGCTTACCAGAGAATATTATAACGTTCCAGCGATGCATGCTATCCATCTTCACCGAGTTCATTGACGACTTTCTCGAAGTCTTCATGGACGATTTTTCCAGTATATGGCTCATCTTTTCTCTCATTGCTTAAATAATTTGTCTAAAGTACTTGAAAGATATGTGGAGTCTTGTTTTGACATTGAGTTAAGAAAAATTGAACTTTATGGTGAAAAGTGGGGATTGTGCTTGGGAATGTTGTTTCAAGTAAAGGGTTAGAATTTGATAAAGCAAAAATTGATGTTATTGAAACACTTCCACCACCTAAAGATGTTTAGGGGATTAGAAGTTTTCTGGGACATAGGGGATTTTAACGGCGTTTCATAAAAGATTTTTCCAAAATTTGCTTCCTGTTGTATAAATTATTAAATAAAGATGTGCCTTTTTAGTTCGATGATAAATGTCTTGATGTTTTTAAATTCACTAGTGCAGAAACAACTTTCCAGAACGCCTGTTTCTTCAAATCTAGAACGCCCCTGCTGAGGCGTTCTGTATGGAGCTGTTCTAGAAAGTTTGGCAATCTAGAACGCCCATGCTGAGGCATTCTAGAATGTCTGGATTTCTAGAACGATTATCAGTGACGCTCTAGAAAAAATTTTCAGCCGTTCTAGAAAGTCATTTTTACCTGTTTCCCTGTTCTGGAAAATAACTTTCCAGAACGCCTAGAAAAACAGATGTTCTGGAAACTATAATTTCCAGAACGTCTCGAAAAACAGGCGTTCTGGAAAGTATACTTTCTAGAATGTCTCTAAAAACAGGCATTCTGGAAAGTATACTTTCCAGAACATCTCGAAAAATAGGCGTTCTAGAAAGTATACTTTCCCAGAATGTCTCGAAAAACAGACGTTCTGGAAAGTACTTTCCAGAACATCTCAAAAACAAACGTTCTAGAAAGCATACTTTCCTAGAACGTCTTAAGAAACAGACGTCCTAGAATATTTGTTTTCTAGAACGGTTTTTTGATATCCGTTCTAGATTCTTACATTTCTGGAATTTCATTCCAGATTTCATTTTTCCTTTTCCAGGCCTGTTCATATATTACAATTCTAGTACCTATTTAAATCACAAAACAAATTTCATTTATATAATCCCAAGATCACCAACACATGTCATTAATAACAATAATACACAATCACCATAATATGTCAATTCAAATAACACAAGTATCCAAATACACGATCACCAAGTCTTAAAATAGAAATCCACAAAAGTTGATGAGTACCTATTTTGCTACCATTCAAGTTATCCACAAATAGTTTTTTTCTTACACTCCAAATATTGAACACCCTACGTGGTGATTAAGCAATGACCTCTAAGAAACACTCGGCCCAACGTCTACGTACATCATCAATTTCATCGTCCGAATAAGGTTGTTCCATATTGAGTGCCTGCAAGTCACTATGAAAATGCAAATGTAGCTAATGAAAAATGACGGAAAATAATACGTGTTATAAATAATATTAATAAAATGATGAAAACAGACCATGTTCATTTCTACACGATGGTGAAGACGATGGTGTGCGTTCATTATATTATATTGTTGTAATAATTATTTAGCAATTATTAATTTATTATATTGTTTTTGTGAATATTATTTACAGCAAAGGGAAAAACCTCAGCAACTTGTATTGAATAATGGAGCAATTTGGGGGATTGGCAGAAAAGTCGTTGGTCCAGGAAAAACTGCTAGTCAATATTCTAATATTATTTACAAGTATTCAAATGCAGCCAACCGCACTTGCCAAGTCCAAATACAATTACAATTTAAGAAATCAAAGTAATATCAGACATTATACATTAGTACCATTAATTAAAAAAAGTATATAATAAATATAACATGCACTAATCACTTACTCAATTAAATTCCTAAAATTTGCAATTAATTCTGAAAAATTGACAAACAGTTGTATCAAAGTTGAAATCTTACCTAGAAATTGAATTGCATCGTCAAATGGAGATTTCTCATCTTCCTAAAAATAGTAAGAGGTAAAAGTCAGTACAATTTTGGACGAGTAGCTGAAGCCTGGATGTAGGCAGATTTATGTTAAGCGAGAAAACAAGTGAGAGAAAAATGAGCCTGATATAGTTGCAGCACAAAATTAGATAAACAACAATGATGGAGATAGGCCTGATACAGAATGTCAGAAATTAGAAAGAAAAAAATGATCTTAAGTACTTATATGAATGATATGAGAGTTACGAGTTCCAAATAAATACAAAGGTAACATACACAATTATGCTCTAAGAACCACATACACGTAATTAATTAACCCTAAAAAATTCAGATGAATATCTGGAGATTGCATGAAAGTATATATGTTGATGTTATCAACAAATGAAAAAAAAAATATTAATTAGCGCGATAGAATCACATATTGATGTATTTCATATTAAAGAAAAAACGACAAAAAACGAAAGAAAGAAACCCAATAACATACCTTCCAAAACCATAATATCTGAACATCAGTAGCTTTCAATCCATTGTACTCTGTATGTGCTTTCCAATCATCTACAGAAATCTCATTCTCGCTCCGATGTAGCATCAAGTCAAGATCCTCCGGATTCAAACACCTGAAAAATGATTTCTGAAGCTCTCTACAGCTCAAAATGTTAACATATGAGTAATGTATTTTAAACCTTTTAGAATTGAACCCACATTTTCTTACACGTCTGACATGCACATCTAAAACTGAAGCTAAATACTTGAAAACTCCAGCAGCACATATAAATAAATTTTCACTTATTCATTCAATGCCACAAACATTCCAATGAGTTATTGCAACTCATATGATTAACTTATAACAAACTCCTATGAACATTTAAATAACTCTTCAAAAGTAATAGTGAAAATTGCTAAATATCAGTTCAAAAACCAGATCATACAATATAAGTGCAAGGAAAAAAATCATAAATAGACATTTCAATAATGAATTTCTAGATATGTGGTTTGTTCCCAAAGTCCATTTAAAATTCATCATTGAATTATGTTATGTTGTCGATATAATTAATTACCTTTTCAAGTTCGTCCTCCACAGCTTTGGCTATATCGTTTTTCTGTTCGGCAACAGAATCTAGTTCCAACCTAAGGACACTAGCTCCAATAACTATATAGGTTTAAAAACTATGCAACAGTCGTTTTAAGAAATATTATAATACTAAAACTATAGAACTGAGGAAATAATATAAAAAATCAATGTACTTCTCAAACTAGATCATGAACACATGCAACGGACATAAAACTTGGGGAGGTAAACATCTAAGTTCAATATTACAAAACTAACTGATAAAACCAAAAAGATTGGTTACCAAGAATATGGGGTACTAACCTCAAATCTGAGATCAACGACCTGAAATAGATTCTAAAAATATCACAGTGACCTGCTAAGCCTTCCACGAACCTCCTACCGACCTCGCCGGTCCTGCAAAACAGCACCTTCAGTCGAGTCGGAGATCAGACCCGTGAAGGTCCTCCGATGCTTAAGTTAGATAAAGCAAGAGATAATTTAGAGAGCCCAAGTCGTAATAATCAATAACGTAGAAAATAAAGAGAGGTATGCACCCTTTTTATAGAGACAAGAGAAGTGTTCCCCAAGCTCCCACCACAATTCCATAAATACCATAACCGACTTAGAATTAGGACTTCTCCTGTATACTAAGTTCCCATAATTAATAAATCTCTTACTTGAATTACTAGAATAGGCCTTGGCCTGTTATTCTTTCCATATAGTCCGTCGGGACCCCATAGACCATCCATATAAGCCCATTTGGGACCGATATTTATAAAGCCCATAACCGAGCTTAACAGCTAGCGCCCAACACACAAAAGCATAAGAGGTCTCAACCCTATATGAGAACTCATCCGCATATTCCAGGTCGCTACTCTAAAAACCAGCTCGCTATTTGTTAAAACCAGCTCGCTCACCTCCCAGAAGAAATACCCTTTCCAAGAGATGAGATCGCTTACCATAAATACCCTCATATATTACGTATGGATTTTTAGTGACGCATCAGCTAGTCCCCTATATTCTAGCTGACTGAGGTACAAAATCAGGTAGGACATGTAAAACAGAGTTAAAAAAGCACAACAACCAAGACAATAATAAAACATAAACACACAAGTAGATCACCCTTCCATCTTACCAAATAAAATTTTAGAATCGCCTAGCTCGGCATACCGACCAATAATCCCACGATAAATTGCCACGTACACCCGCGATCTTCAAAATATCAGCTCGCTGAGCTCGCCTGTCATTTTAAGAAAAAATAATCCCCTAGTAAGAGACGACCTACGAGTCCCCATACCAAGTCCCCAAACTTTATATATGACGACCTGAAACCATACAGCCCTTCTTTCACGACCTGAAGTCATAATCAGGCACAAAAATCCAAGAAAAAGTAATCATACACAACCCAAAAAGTCAAAACACGCCTTTACTTATCCATCACGTCCCTTTTAAGTTTCATTAAATGCAGCCTGACAGCGTGTCGGGCACGTGTCACTCTCTTATTTTCTCATAGTATAATAAAAACCGTGGGCCCAAAACATTCCAAAAGAAACCCGACCAACTCCTGCTCCAATCTGTTTCATCATCTTTTTCACCGCCCAACAAAAAACCCCTTCATCTCCCTCATTTCTCACTTTACCCAAAACACTTCGCAAAACTTCGCCATTTCCGCTAACAAAGCTCGTATATTCTCAAAATTTCAAAAAATATTATCAACTTCACTACTCGTCGCTGACCTCTAGGATACTGAAAAATGGGTAAGTCTCCAATTCTCTCTTTTATTAATTGATTCCAATTTACACAAATATTGCATCTGCTGAGTTGTTATGTTTATGCTGTTTCCCTCCCCCTATATGTTCTGATTTATGATGAAATTAGCATCGCCCAACCCTACTGAAAACCCTTAGATCTTCAAGAGAAGACGAAACCAGCCGCCCCTCCCCTATCTCAAGCCTTCATGACAAGCCAGAAGGCGATATTGACAGGTCGGAGTTAGAAGCCCAGGCTAGGGCCAACACTGATGCCCAAACCCATTTAGAAAACATAACCAAAGATCCTTTTCCCGCCCTTTTAGCCCCTGTAAATATCCCAGAGGGCATCCCTTTGCACAAACCTAGTAATCCAGCCTCTTACGAGCACTTTCTAGAAAACCGCGTGACTTTAGCTCGCTCCTTAAAGGCCACCGACCTACCTTCTCATCCCTCGCAACCAAGGAAATTAAAAACAATTACTGGTTGCTCCCTGATCCAGAAAAACTGGAAGAATTTTGCCAAACCCTTAACCTCCTAGAGACCGCTAAAATGGTCCTACCCGACATACTTCACTTGGACCCTATGCAACCATCCCCAAACCATATAACCCTTTTTGACGAGTTGCTTAGGGCAGGGTTTAGATTCCCTCCACATCGCTTTTATATCGACATCTCCCTTTTGTACAAAGTTCCCCTTTTACAATTGACTCCCAATTCCATGAAATATCTAGCGGGCTATATCATACTGTGTAAATACTATAACACCCAGCCCGACCCCAGTTTTTTCCATTTTTGTTTTCAAATAAAATATCAGAGAAATTCCTTTTACCTCTCTGCTCGCACCGGCAAAGCCCGCTTCCTAGGGAACCCCTCAAATAAGGTTCCTGAATGGAAGAGAAATTTCTTTTTTGTACATAATACTGAGGAATGGCCCTTCATAACCGAGCTATAGGACCATACCCCAAAATAATCCAATCCTCCCAGCCTTAAACATTTTCCCATTTTGTACTAAAAATATTCTGACCAGCTCGCGGAATGGAGTAAGGGCCCATTTGACGTGTTGCTTCTTACCAGTCGGTCAAAAGTCTTCAGATATGTGGGCATTGACTCTTGCCCTCTTGACCCGGATCTGGCACTAACTAAATCAGAGTTTGGTAGGTCTCCTGTGTTAAGAAATATTACAACACTACCTGAACAGTCACACTCCATGCTAACTCACCACATTCTTACTTATTGATACCTTTGTCGATGCCTGCGTCTCATCGAGCTCGGTGGAGATCGTGACACAAGCCGAGCCACAACCTGAGGTCACTTCAGCACCTCCCCCTTTTCTCACGAACGTAGATGAGGTGCTGAACGAAGCATTTGGAGCAGAAACTGACCCGGAGGATGAAGACGAGCTGGAAGAAAGACGGCTAATCAAAAAATCTTCAAAGGGAAAGCAACTGGCCAGACCATCCGCTAGGAGACCCAGCTCGCCTGCTCCAAAGCGTAGACTCCTCCGCAAGACCTTTGGCGGCTCTTCATCCAACTCTCCAAACTTGGAGAAAGATTCAGCTAATTGTGAAGACGCAGCCACCATAAAGGCACTTCTTCAGGAACGCACCCTGACTCAGGTATATCCCAAATATCAAATCTCCCTTGAACAATTTAACAACATTCAACTGTTAACTCTTTCTTTTGTTGTACGTTCATACAGCTGAACACCTTGTATTCCATGGTATCTATCTAGCTCGCAGCCCGCGCTACAGATAACGACCTTCAGAAAACGTGCGAAGAGCTGAACACACAAACCGAGCAACAAACCAAACAGCTCTTGCTAACGCAGGCGAGCTAGATCAGGCCCGTAAGCAGCTGAGCGCCAACGAGGAGGAGAACGACATCTTGAAAAGCCAAGTGGCCAGCCTGAAGGACGAGAAATCCCGCATAACCAATGAGCTCAAGGATCAGATCCAGAAGCTTGAAGAGAATGTGCGGATTAAGGAAGAGCAAATCCATGCAGCTCGTGAACAAGGCATCACTGAAGGTCGCCGAACTTTCTTAACGACCGATGTAGGCGAGAAGTTCATGGGTGCCTACCAAGAAGAACTGGTCAAGGCTTTTAGGAAATCGACTTTGTACCTCGGTAAAATGACTGTGGGCATCAAGGAATAGGTCCACAAAGCTGTAGGGATAATCAAGGAGCACCTCGCAACTATGAACGTCACCTATAACCCCGACGTGAAAGCCATCGTCAACAAGCTGCCCCCTTCAGCACTTGGAAAGGCGACATAAAGCAGCCCCTTGATGCAAAATGGTGGCTATTATATCAGGGCCGAGCTGTACTATCCACCAGCCCGACTGCTGAACTGGAGACACCCTTGGAGGACTTCGTTCCCGCCCTTGCGTCGAGTACAACTTAATGGCCTGCTGTTCTCTCCAACTCAAAAAACCTGTATCTTATTCGCACATTTAAGAATCTAATTTGTATGAACAACTCTTTTTATTATATAATATAACTCTTCAGTGCTTGAACCATGCATAACCCTTCAACTTTCACCATGTAAAAAACCAAACCATATATGGAGCAAACCCATAAGTTAGTATAGGTCGCGCGAATTCATACTTCACACCCCATAAAACCATAAGTTGCAAGAAAACTAATCCCCACAAATCACAACCAATCCAATGAGGCTAGAGTAAGCCCGCAGATAGAGATTAAACCTATTAGTTCGCAAAGGCACAACCATTCATCACACAACAATTCGATACAGATATGTAAGTCAAACATATCACTCTCAAACATGTAGCACAACAATCACACCCCTTAACCATATTTAAAAACTATGAAAATAGTTCGCCAAGTTTTATGTACGTATTGAAAAAGATATCCGCCCTAAAGGGTACATTACCACCGCCCCGAAGGGTAAACATAATCAGTCTGCCTCGAAGGGTCTTGGATGAGTGACACGTATTGATCATAGATCGGGTCTTGGATCGTCTTGATTTTGAGTTATTCACATGCTTTATTTTGAATCTTATTTCCATACCTTGTTTCATGCTTAAATCCTAGATCTACTCTTTGTTGCTTGTTATTTTTCATAAAGTTTTAAACTTTCCCATCTATTTTCATTGCTATATCCATTCATGCTTTCACTTTTTGCTTATTTGCATTATTTGAGTTTTATGCATTGTTGTACCTTGTGCTTGCATGCTTGTACTTGGTGAAACATTGCTTGTTCTTGCTAAATTTTTGATTTTGCTTGCATTTTCATATTCGAGGCATACGACCGAGGCATCCGACCAACTTGCAATTTCAATTTCTAGAATAGTTTAATTAGTTTACTTGTTTATTTTCATTTTCCTTTTATTTTCCAAGCTTGAAACACTTTGATTCTTATAATTGAATCGGTTTCCTATAAAAACCAATCCATGACCCGTTGATACTTTCAACACCACGAAAAACTATACTTCAAAATGGCGCCGTTGCCGGGGATTTCTTTGAGTTTTTAGCTTTCTTATAAAAACTACACTTCAAAATGGCGCCGTTGCCGGGGATTTCTTTGAGTTTTTAGCTTTCTTATAAAAACTACACTTCAAAAATGGCGCCATTGTGACTTGGCTTAGTTAAGGCTTTCAATTTGATTGTTGTTTCATTCTGGTTTTAGCTTTCTTTGTTATTTGACGTGTTTGATAAGTATGCTAGGTACTTATAGTAATGGAGGTTACATTCTCGGCATGGGAGGGCATGGTGAAAACCATGTCGGGAATGAAATATTGTATAATGGCTTTGACAACATGGGAGGGCATGGTGCAAACCACGTTGCCAATGGTGGATCTGGTTATGGTCAACCCGGCATGGGAGGGCATGGTGCAAACCATGTTGAGTTTGATAGTTTCTCGGGCGTGAATGGTTCATTGGGTGGTTATGGAGCTCCAAATCTGTATCCGAACGTGTAAGCTCCATATTCCTATCCAAACGTGCAAGCTTCAAATCCTTATCCGAATATGCAAACTCCGACTCGCGGTCCGTATTGGGTTTACGTTGCACCTACTCAATTTTTGAACATGCCAACTCCGAATCCCGGCCCGTATGGAGACTCTCATGCGCTTAATTTTGATCATGCTCCGAATGTGAATTTTAATGCTTATGGTGGAGTTGCGAGTTATGGAGGTGCCGTCAATAGTGCTCCAAAGCTCGATCCATATGAGTTGTTTGGAGGAGGGAGATCCATTGTCGCAAGTGTCCCCCCCATCCGCACCATGGCGAATGTTAATAAACCATTTTTAGGCCGATTTACATTGGTACCGACAATAGTGCCCCTCCTTCCGATCCTAATGAGTTATTTGGAGGTGGGAACTTCATTGTCCCAAGTGTCCCCACACCTATAGCATCTTCCGTATCCCTCCCTCCCGAGCGAACATCATCTCGAGCAATATATTCCAATGATTACGAAGTGAGTGGAGTTTCTTCTTTCGGGAGCTTGAGTTGAAGAGGGAAATAGCGGCGTTGGAGGCTCAAATCGCTCAAATGTCTAGCCCGGGCCCGATTTCCTCATGTGCATCGTGTGGGCCCGGTTCCCTCGTGTGGATTGCATCCTTCAACTGAATGGTGAGATCATGTTTATCCTTCTTTTATTTCTTCTTGGGCCATTACGTCCCTGGTTTCCATGTTGTGGTTGTCTCGCGACCTGATCCTGGGGCGGATCCATTGGTGGCGGTGAGGCAATGGTCACCCTGGTTCCTTTGGCTCTCTGTCCCTATAAATGACTTCCTTCAGCTGCCCGGATTTGATGAGTGTCTCAATTTCTTCCTTAAGATGCCTACATCTCTCCGTGGAATGCCCATAATTGTTGTGAAACATACAAAAGAATTCAGACTTGGGGTGAGTAGGGATTGGCGTGTGATTTCCTGGCCACTTTATATCATTGGGTACCAAACGTTCCATGACAATAAACACCTTAACCCGCGGGTAGGCCAATTGTGTGAAATCCTCGTTCCTCCAATTTCTCATGTCTATCTCTGGATTTTCTATAGCCGCAGGGCTCGGGGTCAAGAGCCCGCGCACTGTCCTTCTAGGTTCTCTCCTAGAGATACTGCCTCCTGTACCTGCGACCTCCCTACTAAAACGCACCCGATGCTCCTCTTCATATTCTTTCACTTGTATGTACTTATGGCATCTCTCCAAAACCTCATACTTTCGTGCCTCCTTCTTTACTAAAGACTTGCGTAAGTCATCTCTTCTCAATCCTTGATGTAAATCTCCCACCTTCATCTCAATTGTAGCTGTGGGTACCTCCAAAGTGGCACTAGTAAACCTGTTAACATATTGCTTCAACGTTTCGTCAGGTCGTTGTACCATAGTAAAAAGCGACTGTGCAGTCTTCACATTCTGCCTCACACTCGAAAATTGCTTTAAAAAGAAGCTCGCAACACCTGAAAGTTCGTAATTTTTCCTCGCGGTAACTGGTAGAACCAGTTTTGAGCAACTCCTCTCAAAGTAGATACAAAGGCTCGGCACGCCACAGCATCCGTATAACTATGTAACATCCTCGCATTCTCAAAGAGCTGTAAATGCTCTACAGGATCCGCCATTCCACGATATTGGAACTCTAATGCCTTATACCCTTTAGGCATCGTAGCTCGCAACATATCATCCGAAAAGGGATGCCCCTTATCTTCATCGAACTTCTCTCCTTCCACTCATTTTTGTAATTTTAACAGGGCCTCCTGCATCTCTCTAAATGCCTTGTTCCCTGGACCCACTTCATTCTCATCCTTCCCTTCATGGTACCCGCTCCGACTCTTATGCGACTTGTCTTGAGATTCACCATCCGTACCCGAGGTTTATGTTCCACTCTCACTGGTATGTCCATTATGCTGACGACCTCTACGCTTGTAATGGCTCTGCTTTATCTTCATCGCTTTCACATTATGCTTATGTTTACGAGTATGAGACTCCGTAGATGAGGTATAACTGGAAGTGTCCTCATATTCTCGCTTACTTCGACCTTTCCTTCCATGAGAAGATCTTCTAGACAGAGACCTTATGCTTTGTTTTGTTTTCCTGGTTATCGATTTTTCTTCCTGCTCGCCATTCGGTCCATCAGCCTTCTCTTTTAGGGTGCCCAGATCGCCCTCTAGGTATTTGTTCAATTCCTCTTGCCTCTCCAGAGGCACGAAATCCATAAGCCCATCTAAGAATCCTTTTTTGATTTAACAGGGTTTTATCCTTAGGTAATTCCTTCCATTCCTTCGTTCCTATATGAATCACTTTCAGCGCCACAACCTCCGGTGTCTTCGCCTCCAAATCTTCTGTCGGCTCTTTTCCATCACGTCATTTTGGGGAGGGCGGCGGTGTGCCCCCCAAACTTTGAACTGCTAGTTCCGCCTGAGAAGGCGTTTTTCCGTCTTTTATTGGTTCTCCGTCATTGACATCCGCCTTCCTGTTCTTCTTCTTTGATTTGTTCGATCCAAAACCATAGTGTAGGGTTCTGGGTAGTATTTTAGTATTCTTCATGCTTTGCTTAAGAAATTTCTCACGCCATTCGCTCAAGGACCCGATATCCCCCTTTCCCACAAACGGCTTCACTTGATAAAACCGAAAAGATTGATTACCAAGAATATGGGGTACTAACCTCAAATCTGAGATCAGCGACCTGAAATAGATTCCAAAAATGTCACAGCGACCTGCTAAGCCTTCCACGAACCTCCTAGCGACCTCGCCTGTCCTGCAAAATAGCACCTTCAGTCGAGTCAGTGATCAGACCCGTAAAGGTCCTCCGATGCTTAAGTTAGATAAAGTAAGAGATAATTTAGAGAGCCCAAATCGTAATAATCAATAACATAGAAAATAAAGAGAGGTATGTACCCTTTTTACAGAGACAAGAGAAGTGTTCCCCAAGCCAGGGTCCCCTTCTCCCATCACAATTCCATAAGTACCATAAGCGACTTAGAATTAGGATTTCTCTTGTATGCTAAGTTCCCATAATTAATAAATCTCTTACTTGAATTACCAGAATAGGCCTGGGCCTATTATTCTTTCCATATAGTTCGCTGGGACCCCATAGACCATCCATATAAGCCCATTTCGGCCCGATTGTTCTCCTGGCTCAACGAAACGAGCTTGTGCGTCGAATCTCCGGACTCGAAAGAACCCTTCCTACCATCCTATCTCGAATTTCAACATTGAGTATTTCCAATGATTACCGGTTATAGGCATGACCTCAGTGGTACCAAAATTTCTTTTTGGGGAGTGATTTCCACGAGGCCTTTGACGGATAGGTCCCAGAGGCTCTGATCAATGAGGGAATCTCATGCCTAAGGTTGTAGTTACGATTATAAATTGCCTTTCTATCTTCCGCCATGGATCCTTTACTAATACTTATTCAATTGGAAGTCTTGGTCCAATTCAAAAATTCATATTTATAAAGCCCATAACTGAGCTTAACAGCTAGCGCCCAACAAACAATAGCATAAGAGGTCGCGACTCTATATGAGAACTCATCTGCATATTCCAGGTCGCTACTCTAAAAACCAACTCGCTCACCTCCCAGAAGAAATACCCTTTCCAAGAGATGAGGTCGTTTACCATAAATACCCTCATATATTACGTATGGATTTTTAGTGACGCATCACTAACATTTTATCACCAAAAAGCTTATTTAAAACGCCTTCACTTCTAAAATAAACTTAAGTATTGGTTCACAAGAAGAATTGTGAGTTTATCATACATTATAATATCCCAGTTCCCACGAAGAAACAAATCTTTAATATCATGTTTTCCAAATCACCCCTGTTTACAATGTAAGCAATTTCCTACTACTCACCAACTCTCTCGATGCAAAACAAACACAACCAAATCGACCCAACCAACCAACCACAACAAAAATCACATAACAATTGGTAAGTAATGAATATAATGCATTTCTCGGACTTAATGGAAAGAGTTCAGTCTCACGTTATATTTTTATAGAGCTCATCAGCAACATAGTTTACTTGTACATGCATATATCTATACTTTAAAGTTTACACACAAAAAAAGTAATTGAAAATTTGAAAGATAGTTGGGTTGCAGGCTGTTTTTTTTTTTTTTTTTTTTTTTTGGTAATTAACCCTTACTATAGAAAAAAATAGTATTACTGCAGAATATTGAAGATACAATAATACCCAATAATAGTTAAGCCGACCATCATAGATATCATGCTCACTCGTGTTATGGGATTTCTGAGGGAACTGAACAAAAGCTAGTATTGAAGAAATTTGAGGATCGAGATAGAAACACATTGCTTGTCGAACAGACGATGGATCGTTGTAGTAATGGTCACAGTCCAGCACCTGAATGTATGCTGCATTGCTCATAACTGCAAATACCCTTAGCTGCAAATTTACTTGACACTAATGAAATCCAATAATTGGAGAATTAAAAAGAAAATCCACTATTACCGATTTGTTTGTAACGAACATATTGACTCAATTGCAAAATTGGTCATCTAACCGACCAAAATTGTCACATTAAGATGTTAAATGATCACTTAAGTCAAACAGATTACGCGACTAAAATTACAATTTAGCCTAATATTTACAGAGTTCTAATCCAATTCACGAGTTATTATTATGTCAAAACTTTGGAGGGATAGTAGAGAGAGTTTACGAGAGCCTTTTATTTCAAAGCACCTTCCAACAAATACACTAAAATCACCAACTCTAACTAAAAATATTAGGAAAAACACAACAATTACATGCAAAACAACTACCCCACACTTATTGGTTTGTTTGTCCTCGAACAACGAAAAGAATCGAGAGTGTACATGCAATCACTACTGCAGAACAGTGTTTTAAAGGCGGTTTTTAGGCATGTTTAACGGCGGTTTTCAAACCGCTGTTATATCGACCGTCGTAAATTTTTACGACGATTGTTCTAAAATCGCCGTAGAAAGTGAGGCTTTTTACGGCGGTTTTTCAAGAACCACCATAGAAAGTGATGCTTGTTATGGCAGTTTAAGAACCGTCATAAAAATTTATGACAGTGGTTCTTGAAAAATATCTTTTAGAAAGTCTGTTTTCCAGAACAGACAATTTATGGCGGTTCTTAAAAGTACCTTCTAAAAAGTAGTAAAATAAATTTAAAAAAAAAGAAATGAAAAGACAAATTAAATGAAAAAAAAAAAGATAAAGCAGGTGCACCAATTTTTAGAGATTCATTATTTTTATCAATTTTCTCATAAATGTTCATCACTCTACTATTAAATAGTTCAAATTACAACCAACACAAGAAGTTATCATTTAAAAACTATCTTTTGATGATATTTTAGTACTTGATAGGAGCGATAATGTCACGCTAGGCGCCAAGATTCTCCTCGGCAACCTTCTCAACTTTAACTCTCAATTTCGTCAACTGCTTCTTCCTCTCATATGTTGCCTGGGTTCTGTCTTTCCTCTTCTTCTCCAACTCCTACAAACAAATAACACAATATCATGAATAAATATGTTGCCTGATCCAAAATGATCAGACAGTGTACCTTGTTGTCAAACATAAGACAGAACCACATAATTAATACGACAACTCACTAGTACAGAAACTGCATTGTAAAACAGGCAAAAAAGTCAATCCAGGTGGATATTTTTAAAACTGTTCTGGAAAGCACTTTCTAGAACGGTATTTTAAAATACCGTTCTGGAATGACGACTTTTCATAATGGTTTTACAATACCGTTATGGAAAGTAGACTTTCTAGAACGGTTATGAGAAAACCGTTCTGGATTATGAGTCAATTCAGAACGGTATTCGAATAATGTTCTGGAATGTGTCCATTCCAGAATGGTATTTTAATACCGTTCTGTAATGTTTGTCAATTTAGAACGGTTTTAAGAAAACCATTCTTGAAAGTCTTTTTGAAATTTACTACCGGTGAATGAAATTTTTATTGCCTCCCATATTTTTCCTTTCCAGAACGGTATTTTTAAAACCGTTCTGAATTGACGTACATTACAGAACAATATTGAAATACCATTATAAAAAGTCTTTATAATTTAATTAGAATTTTCGGCCCTGATTTGTTTAAAAACCCGTCCAGCCCTAATTTAATTAAAAACCCGTCCAACTCCTCTCTATGGGAAGAAAGACAATTAATTAGAATTCTCGGCCCTAATTGACAGAACCCTCCTTCACTTTCTTCCCCAAACTCAGTCTCCAAACAAGAAAGTCGGCCAATCTTTCAAGGTCCTTGACGGCAGTTCAGAAAATGGCGAATGGCCCCCAAAATCCATCGGCGACAGGCGTGGCGTGTGCAGGCGATGCAAATTTCATCCAAGACAGACAGCAAAGGTTGGCGAGCAGCGTCTATCCGCTTTCTTCGGCGTCGACGTGCCGGCTCAACCGTGGTTTAGGAGGGCAATTAGGCGACAGACGACAGTCACGACGGTTAGAACTGACTGGAGGTGGCGACTCGTGGTGGACTTCCGACTACAACGGGCAGCAGCCTAGTTCAGAGGTATGGCGGTGACAGTACGATGGGCGATGGTTTCGATGATGGCGTGGGCGATTCTGGCGGCGTGGTTGACTGGAAAAGAAACGGCGGCTGATTGTGTATGGTGGGGTTTCTTTTGGGTTTTATTTCGGAAGTAGTGATGGTATGGTGATCGGTTTTGGCCGGGATGTGGTGACTAGGAGGGCTGTCGAAATATCCGACGCCATGGCATCTGCTTCCATACTCTCCACTCTCGTAGTTGAATATGACGAAGTCTAATTGGGTTCTCCGATTAGCTGTGTCTTTTTGCCGGATTCACAAATTTCCCGGTAAATCTCTTGATCTCTATTAACATACATTTTTATCGAAATTTTTTTCTGGTAAATCTCCTGATTGTTATCTTATTAATTTGTTGAGAGTTTGAGGATTTTTTTGTTAATGTTGGGGAGACCACAATCTCAATTTGAATGGACGATTAATATAGTATTTGTTCGCATGTTTTGAAATTAAGTGGTTAGAGATAAAAAATAGTATTTGCTCACTTGTTTTTGATGCAGAGAAACATTCGATCAGAGTAGCTAATGTAGAAAAACATTTCAAAGCGTTGCATGAGATTTGGATGGATGAAGGCTTGGTAAATTTTCATTACCAAGAATCGATCGGTGAGGTATTTCTTCTGATATATATATATATATATATATATATATATATTCGTATATATATACAATTTGTTATTTAGTTAGCGTTCTCAACTTAACAAGCCGATTTTTATAATCAACGTCGTCATATTTGATATATTACAGCACCACCAAGTTATGGGCAACATAGAGGCATTTGCATTGACAACTCTAAATGGCGTACATCACTCACAAGTCAAGCGTGTAAGGAGTGATCCCTCTTTGAATTCTATCTTGGATGAGACTGACCCTGCAGTTAGGATGAGGTTGGATATAAAATCAACCTATCTTGTTTTGTAGTCGAGTGTAATTTTACTTTCGTAATTAAGAGTCGTAAAAATATTTATTTATTTATTGTTGTAAAGGGGGGCGATAAGTATCTTGATAAGGTACTGGAGTATGGAATATAAGCTGGAGGAGTACTTTTTTAGGGATATTGGATTATACGCTCTCAGATTAGATATTTCTTTTGACGACACTAAAGATGATGCTGCTGTTGCTCAGGCAAGTAGTATCATTGCTTTAAAATGAATTTATTCTAATTCCCATGAATTGCAACTAACATTTTACACACTTTTTAATTTAAATTTGATTTTTTTTTTTTTAAAATTACATTTTTTCCCAGATAATCCAAAGTGATGAGTTTGTTTTTTTATTCTTAACTAAAACCAACAATATGATTTATCTTTGTTTCTTTCCTTTTTTATTCTGTTTATTGTGAATTTAAAACTCTGTCTATGATTGTAATATGATGATGTTTTTTGTTGATTGTGAATTTGAAATTCTAGCACTTCCAGATGAAGGTTTGTTGCAGAAGTCATTTGTGTGTGTGTGTTTAGAGTTGGGAGGGGGAGAGAGAGAGATTGCGAAGTTGTAGATAAGAATTTTAAACCAAAATAGTTGACAGAAAATGGGTTGGCTTGGCTGGTATTTGATTCATGACTTGGGTAGACTTATAAAGTCCAAACAAAATGCCCAAAATATAGATGCAGGCCCAGGTATTATTATTATTACTATTATTATTATTATTATTATTATTATTATTAAATGAATTTCTTGTATAAAAACAAAACCATGGAGCACAAAACTATCACCAACCATCTAAAATGGCAGATGCTTCAATTACTACTCCCTTTGCTCCTCCTCTCAAACTCTCACACTTCCTCAACTACAATAATAAAACCCCAAGAATGAAGTTTAAACTCGCCACCAATAATAATATTAATAATCCCATATCTCAAAAAAGGGGTTTTTTCTTGCCCTCTTTGATTTCTTGGTCAAAATCCAGCCATCAGAGGTCAACGAGACTAATCAGACGTGCCTACATGTCCGGGCCAGCTTTCGACGCGATCGTGTCGGAAAATGATCCGAAAATCAACGGCACTGAGAATATTCCGGAGCTGCTGCAGCCGGTTGATGTGATAAGTTGGGGGCTGTTGTGGAAACTTGTTTCGCGCCATAAATGGAGAGTCTTGGTCTCGCTTCTCACACTCTTGGGCTCCACAACTTGTACCCTTGCCATGCCTATATACTCTGGTATGCTTGAGTTGTGCCTTTTGGGCCCTTTTTTGTTTTTGTATATGCGACTGTATTTTCAATCTTGATTTTTAATTGACTAGCTATATTCATATGAGTATCTGGTGAGAGTTGACTTTACGTACTGGCAATGCCCTAGCTTTGTAAGTTTTGCCAGGAAAGAATTTCATTGTTTGCGACAGAATTTGTGGGATTTTTTTTTTAATTTAAATTCGAAGTTTAAGATAATGAGTGTCCTGTTATTTCAGGGAGATTTTTTGAAGTACTTATTGGAGCGAGACCAGAACCTATCTGGAAACTGCTGAACAAAGTAGGAATTCTATACACTTTGGAGCCCATTTTCACAATTATTTTTGTGATAAACATGAATGGCATATGGGAGAAGGTTATGTCTAGATTAAGAGCTCAAGTATTCCAACGCGCATTGATTCAAAAGGTATATTGAATTTTCTTCAGTGTTAATTTTTGTTCTTTAACATCCCGTTAACTTGCTATTACAAGCATTTATAGTACTATATTAAAACGTTCTTTACATATTAATCGAATTTAGGATTTTTGTATTATGTAACGATTTTGTTTTAGTAATCAACAAATAACGATTCACCTTTCGTTTTTGTGGAAATCGAATTTCAGGTGGAGTTTTTTTAACCGGTACAATGTATGCAAGATTCATTTCTTATTTAAATAGAGGGGTATATGTGTAATTTACTTGCTGTAACGTTTGTCCTTGTAGGTTGGTTAACTTACGGCTTTATTAACATCTGATTTGGGTTCTCTTAAGAGCATTTTTAGTGAAAATATATCAAGAGACCGCGGCTTCAGGGCAATTTCTGAGGCAAGCTACTCTACACTAAGCACAAGTGAGCTTAATTAATATTCACCTTTTATTTGATCAGAGACTAATTACAAATTCTGGGTATTCAGCAAATTAACTGTTACTTTTTTAAGTTTCACAAAGTATATTTATTTTCTTTAACATCTTTTAGTGAAGCCTTGATGACCCCTTTTAATATGTTTGCCTCGTTATTACAGGTTATTGGAACACTATGCTTACTTTTTGCTCTTTCGGTCCAACTGGCACCAGTTTTGGGCATATTTATGCTTACAGTGTCTGTACTAGTTTTTAAGTTTTTGCCTCGTAGAATTTCAATAATTATTTATCTCTCTGCAAAAGGGTTCTCATAAATAGTAATGACTATCTTTTTGGTGCGGTTTCAAAGAATTATTAAGTTCATCTTGTATCAGTGAGTAGTTGTCCAGATATCTCCTTTTGTACGTATTACGGAGAAGCGTGTGTATACCATTATAAATATTTGAAAAATAAAAAGAAAATTGTATTAATTAATGGATTTTACATTGCTATATATATAAACTTACCTAGACGCAAAGACTTCCCAAAATCAAAAGAACTGCAAAAATAAGCAATATTCACCTCAATCCTTACTAGAAATGGATTTCATCATGCAGAATCTTCTTACCAAAAAAATTCACACGGAGTTAACTTAGTCAACGCGATTCTGCCTCATCGTCCGGTCGGATATTCTACCATCCGGTCGGATGGTAGTTATGCAGTATTCTCCGACCAGTCATCACCCTCGTCCGATCGGAGGGTAGTCCAATAGCTTTTGTCCGACCGATCATTGCCACTTGTCCGGTCGGATGTCTTGAGAAAGTTCAATTCCAAAGCTTGCTGCACATCTCAAAATACCATAAAAACACCTATCCTTACTCTAAAACACGTAGACACTAAACTGAATATGTACCAAAAGAAAAATAAAATAAGAACACTTGGGTTACCTATCAAGCATTGCAACTTTTAATGTATTATGCTTGACGATACCTCGTTCGGGTCTCAAACATTCCGAGGTGGATTTCCAGTAGCATCACTTCACGATTTGTCTTGGGGATGGCCCCCATGATATAATTTCACGCGATGCCCATTAACTTTGAATGTGGAGTTGCTTCTCTCGTCGTAAAGAATGATACCTCCGAATTTGTTGATATCTGTAATCAAGTATGGCCCACTCCACTTGGACTTGTGTTTCCTGGAAAAAGTTTGAAACGTGAGTTAAAAAGCAAGGCTAATTTTCTTACCTCCAAATCTTTCGGAACGAGCTTTTTGTCGTGTACATTTCCTTCATCCTTTGCTTGCTCGTCCATGCATCTCATAAGAATCATTTCTTATTTCCTCCAACTCACTTAACTTCAACTTCCGATATTCACCAGCCTCGTTCAAATTCATATTCAATATTCATATGGCTGTTAGAAGAGTTTCAGTGGTGATAAATAAATCATCGGGTTCATTGACTTGTATTATCGGATTCGATTCAATTGAGGAATCAAGGTGTTTGTAGCTTGAAGAAATAAAAGGAGAATGAAAATAAAGCAATTAATCTAACTAAACTAAGCTAAGAAATTGAAATAGCAAGTTGGTCGGATGACTCGTCGTATGCCTCAATATAGAAATGCAAAGCAATAATGAAAATAGGCAAGAAAGTCATTGTTTCACCAAGTACAAGCATGCAAGCACAAGGTACAACTATGCATAAAAACTCAAATAATGCAAATTACCAAAAATCGAAAGCATAGATAGAAAGAGCATGAAAAGTTGACATGAAAGTTTAAAACTTTATGAAAAATTACAAGCAACAAAGAGTAGATCTAAGATTCAACCTAAAACTATGGATGAAAATAAGATTCAAAATAAAGCATAGGAAAAACTCGAAATAAAAATGATCAAGGACTTGATCTATGATCTCYGTGTGTCACTCACCTAGATTCCATGGACGATTCACAAGATCAAGCAAGAAATCAAAGAGGTAAGGCAAAAGGCATAAAATTGAAGAACATGCATGAAATTGAAAACAGAGCATGGAATAAAAGAAAGATTACTTGAATTAAAAGAGGAAAGTACAAACTTGAATTAAATTGCATCAAAGTAAAAATCCAAGGGAGTACTTGGATTCATCTTGAGCTTACAAACTCAAGTGAAAACTTGAAAATTAAATCTAAAACCTAAGAGAGAGAAAGTAGATCTAGAAAATGAAGGGAAAATTAAGCCCAATGCTCATACAAGAGTTGGGTGTTTAGTGGATGCTTCCTCAAGTCAAGATGTGGGGTTTATATAGTTATTAGTAGGGGAAAACTCATCAAATCGCCAAATTTGCCGGACTTACGGTTGATCGGTGCGRAGTCGATCGGCAACCAGTCGATCGACTAGGGGTCAGTCGATCGACTGCTTTGCCAAAAATGAGATGAGCTACTGTTCCGTAGTCGATTTCAGAACTCTCAGTCGATCTGGTGACAGTCGATTGACATCCAGTCGATCGACTGCAATTCAGTTGATCCAGGCTGCTTTTTGTCTCGGTTATTTCGTCCCGGCATGGATTTAGGGCCTCGTTGCCTCGAGCCACCTACAATATAAGAATTTTGACTCAAAAACCCATGAATCGCCCAAAACAACATATATGCAAAGCTCAAACAAGAAAACAAGAAGTCCTAATAAAACACGACTCATGACTACTAAAAACAACACTAAACTCTAATTACAAGCATAAGGAAAACACCACAATTACATGCAAAACTCTAATTACAAGCATAAGGAAATCCTTGTGCTTATCCTTATTAATATGATTGGATTATCAACATAGACTCGCTATCGTCAAGCATTGCTCGTATTACTCTTTCTCAAATGCAAGCCCAATCGATGGCTTCCTCTCAATGGAAAATTTGAGGGTGTTCTCTCAATTCGCTCACATGTTTTGTATATAGGACGTGTTTACGCTCAAGTCGGTCAATACATGCACCTTGTCAAAATCTCATAAATCGGATGCTCAAGATTGTTCATAGTACATGACCAAATAAGAATCGAAAGAGTTCTTTATTATGGGTTGTAATGTTGGCTCTTTGGTAAGATATGGAACATTTGGATATAGTGGCTAACACACGATCAAACGCGATCAATAACACACAAAATCCTAATTTCTAAAACCCGAAGCTTATAATTGATTCACCTTTCCCAATTCARCAAACTCTCATTCGAAACCCTTTCGTATTCTCACACGCGTTTCCGACTTTATTTCACAACACTTAGAATCTTTTTGAATTTGCTTCTTTTTGCTAAACTTAGCCCTTTTTGAATTAGGCTTTTCTCTCGAATGCACGGTAATTATCACTTTTCGCGATTTGTGTTGGAGTATTATTCTTTTTTTTAGAGAATAAGATACTCCAAACCCGAAACCCACAATCGATTTCCCTCACATTTCTTGTCAACTAATCATACGCTCTTACCTCATAATTTATGAAGATATAAGAGTTAAAATTGAGCTCGGATAACAAGAAATGAGACATAGGCTCAAGGGGGCTCGTTTGGAATTTTTAAGGTAGCTTAAATATATGGATATGGCCGGAACAAGGGTGATATATTTGCCTCAAGGTCATTTCCAAATTCAATCATGTACGAGCAAAGTCATGCCTCCTCAATGGAATTTCCATAAAATTCAAGCAAGCCGATAAATCACACCAGACTACTCACTAGTTTGCACCGAATTTGGGAGCAAAATCCAAAGAACTTTTAGAGTTTTGCCATCTTTTCACGAGTAAAATGTCGATTATATATATATATATATATGCGAGTTTTGGACGAATCATAAAAATTCAACTCCTTACACAAGAGGATATATACATGCAAAAAACCCGAAATGTACACTATTCAAACTTCCAAGCATGTGGAGATTGATTAAACATTTAATAGACACACAAAAGAAACACAAATCGACTCAACCATACAAAAGCGCAAATAGTAAGCGTCACTTCGCCAAGAATGCGTCACTTTGCCAAGGCTCGAGTTAAGAAAGACAAATCATTCTTAATAAAACCCGGACCCTAACCACCTACCCACCCCACACTTAAACCATGCAATGCCTTCATTGGATTTTAATGAAAATCAAGTAAAAGGAGGGTGAATAGAAACTTCGTTAACCGAGCGAGTTTAAGTCCATCTCGGTGGGATCCACCTAAGAATCAAGTAATTAAAGTGAAAATCGAGCGTGGCTAGTATCTTCCGGCTTTATGAACGTTACCAACTCATCCAATTGCCCAATGGTTGAAATTGACAAATAAACCTAGAAAAGAAAATCACGAGAAATCACAAATGCAAGAAACTATATACATAAACTCAAGTGAATCCAAACCAAAAGCAACACACACATTTTTTTTATTTTCATTTTTAAAAGAAAATAAAAGAATAAACGAGAAGAACATGGGTTGCCTCCCAAAAAGCACTTATTTTACGTCACTAGCTTGATGAACTCCCTTTTTTATCAGGGTGGAAAGATAACGGGAGGGTCCATCAAAATAATCTCCTCCTTGTCAGGAGGATCCACTCTTTGGAATGTTCTTGGCACATTGCATAGCTCAAATAGTACTCGCCAAAAAGCAAACATTCCAAATGGGCAAATGGGACTCCTCTCGGCTAGGTCTTCATGTGAAATGGTAGTTTTGAAGTGCCCCGAAAACTCGTCTAGGAAACGATAAGAATAATGGCCGGCTAGCTTGTTCAACCTTTGATCAAAACACGGGGGAGGGAAATGATCTCCCTTGGTAGCCATATTTAAATTCTTAGAATTGGTCAACATCCTCCATCTCGTCGTAGCCCTCGTGGCCAACAATTCTCATTTTTCCTCCTCAAAAATGAACACGCTGCTCGTCTTTGGTATCAAGTCAATGGGCTTCACCCACTCACTTTTGGAAATTACAAACATCAAGCCCTCCAACAACAACCTCCAATTCCCAGCTCTTACTATTTCCACATGGGGGCTAACTCCCTTAACAATTCCGGGTCTCCAACCAATCGCACCCCTTAAGAACTTAAGCTCTTCAACCGTCCTCTCCTCCTTCTCCAAATAGACACGCTTGAGGGGATATGGAGGAGGCTTAAGCTCGGGCTTGTGCCTCCTCTCGTCTTCATCGGGGGCTAATTTGAACAATTCCACAATCCCCTCAGGATAATCATGAAGCTCTTCCATATTATCATCAATGATATTTCTCTCAAGGTGATTTTCAAACTTCTCATTCTTTTAATCAACTATCCCCACCTTCCCCTCGAAAAAGTCATCGTTGCCCTCAACGACACATAAACAATCATCTTCACACAAGTCTTGGGCACATAGAAGCACAACGTACTTATCGTTAAGAACAAGGGGCTCATCATCCTCACAACACCCCTCAGAATAGGCTTCCCGGACAATATCCTCCTCAATGCTTCTATCCTCCATATAAACTCGTTCGACCATAGTCTTGATGAAGTCCATATATACCCACTATTCGCAAGATTTTTTTAAGTAAAAGGTAAAGGGTCAAGAGGAGTAAAAACACTCGGAATCGAAACCAAATCCTCCTCCGAAGGCGAAACAACCATATAAACTACCCCACACTTATCGAGGATCGTGACCGGACTAGTATGCGAAGGTGGACTTGGTAATTGTCGATTCAAGACCAAGAAATCCGGATCGAAATATGGGGTAGGATCCTTCACCGGGATAAGTGGGCCCATGTGATAAGTAGCAAGAGGAATATGAGTCGGCGGAGAAGCACACGATGGTGTAGCACAATCGGGTCCCACAAGATTTCCATGTCCCCCATACACTTCTTCCGAATGAGTCATCCCACAAGATTTCCATGTCCCCCATATTTTATTGCTCTTTCCATTGATGCTTTCGATTTTTGTTATTTTTCATTATTTCAAATTTCATGATCATGCATGCATGGTTGTACTTTAGGTTGTTTTAGTTGTACTTGGCGAAACATTACTTTTCCTTGCATACTTACATTCTTGCTTGCTATTTCAATTTCGGCATACGCACGAGGCATTCGGCCGACTTGCATTTTACGTTTCCTAGTTAGTTTGTCTTCATAGTTTTCATTTAGTTTCGTTTCCCTTTTAATTTCGAGTTAAAAACACATTGATTCATACAAACAATCGAATTCCGATAATACTGAGCCAATGAACCTTTTATAACACTAAAAAATTATAAAACAAAATGGCGCCGTTGCGACTCGGCTTGGTTAAGGTTTTCGATTTGCTTGTTCTTTGAGTTTTAGCTTTCTTTCGTATTTAACGTTTTTATGGAGTATTTGCAAGGTTCGTATGGCAATGGAGGGTACATTCTCAACATGGGATGGCATGGTGAAAACAATTTGTTCCTTTCAATCACAAAAACATTAACACGAATAAACTTTGTCAAAACCTTTGCCACTCCCCAGTAGTGGCACCAAATTTTGATCCAAACATTTTGTTCCTTTCAAAATCAAAATCTAGTTAAACAAATGTGCATCTACGTTTAATAGGTTTTAGTTTGCCTGCAAGAGAATGGGGTCACCATAGACTGGCAAGTTAAACCGAGTTGATTCTCTCGAGGAGTGGAAACTCGGAATTGACAACATTTATTATATGAAAAACACAACTGCTAAAACTAAACACGTGATCAAAGGGGTTTTTGAAGGTGTGAAACAAACCAAATTAGAGCAATCTAAATTTTAGAACTACTTTTGCAACGAGGGTGTCAACCTCTTTGCAAGAACTATGCGCTTGATTCAAGAATTCAACTAAAAACTATTTGCAACTTTAACAAGAATACTAATCCACTAAGCATCATTCAGATATTTCATCAAACACTAAACATGATTCACGAAAAGAGATTCTAACAAGAATATCCTTAATCAGACGATCACTCACAATCGTAGAAAACAAATCATCACTAAATAGATCACAAGAATTCAAACATAATTATTCAAAACCAATTATCCAAACAAAACATTCGAGACTCATTATCCAACATGAAATCTAATACTACGCAATAAGAACAAAGTTTAGAGAATAGTAATATTCGGACGAAAATGCTACTAACGAGAATGGTGATGAAAACTTTACTATCTCCAGCGATTCCGGAGAAAAGATTATCCACGCTAAAAATCTGGAAGCTTGTCACGAACCTCCGATCCCAATGATGAAAGATAGCCACGAACCGATCAAACATGTGTGAGATTGCTATGAGGGCTCCAAGTCAAAGGAAAGAGAGAGGTGTCAATTCTCTCTTCCAATGGTGATGATCCAAACCAAAGGTAGATGGTTCCCAGATCCTTGGATACCTTCTTGCTGATATTTTCTGAGTTTTAAAGGCTCAAAAATCATTTCGTAACTGAAGAATCCCTAAAATCTGCATTTGTAACGTATGTGTCCGATCGGATCCTGGATCTATCCGATCGGATAAAAGTTTCTATCCACTGGTCCGGTCGGATGTCAGATCATCAGATCGGATGTTGGCCCAAGAGGTCTATCCGGCAGGTTATCTGATCAGTGTGTGTTTCGAAAGTCAATCCGGCCGAAGATTAGATCAATCTGATCGGACAAGTGTACATTTGGCTACTTTTGGGCGTTGACTTCCTCATCCTTGTCTCCCGGATTTGCCAAATGCTCTAGTTGTATGAAAAAATAAGAAAATTATCTTAAAAGGACCAATTATTGATCAATAAGTTCAAAAGTTAAGCAAAAGCCAAAGAATGCAAAATTATGCAAAATAGCCTAATCTTAACCCCAGAAAGAAAGAAAAAAGACTCAAGCATGACTCGGAATATATACAAAAGCGTAATAATACATACGAGTCAGGGTAGTTTCTAGCATCAATATCGTTGTATTATGACGACATTGGTGTTATTGCGCTAGCAAAAGAACTGAGATCCACGGACAGTAACAAGCATGTACTAAGATGCTATCACTTCATCAGGAAGAGATTGGATATAGGAGAAATTAAAATAGAGTGTGCTCAAAGACATCATGTTCTGGGTAACATGATAAGCATTTCGTAAACCTAAATATTGAATATATATAGGTGCTTGGCTCTAGGCCAAGTGGGAGATTAAAAGTATAAATGTCCTAAATACAATTAGATTAAAAGACATTATACTTGATCACAATTATTATATATATCGTTATATATATATATATATATATATATATATATATATATATATATATATATATATATATATATATATGGCAATGCATTTATTGAATTATTGTTTTGACTTTTTTGCAATTATTCATATAAATGTTTCTGTGAGTTAATGTTGTCATTGATATGGGGAGATGTCGATGATAGAACATTACTCTTAAAATAGCCCCTACTAATGATTATCAAGATTGAGATATTGATAATATGATATATGTAGGCATGTGGTCTGCATCACATTCTTAGAGAATGCAGTTAGTCCCACGACTGCAAATAATAGTTATTCGTGATGGACACATGGATACTTTAGAGAGTATTGGTAAACCCTACTGATAGATTATTTATTGTATGTCGATAAACTTATCAGTATATAAAGCGTATGATAATCCTTTGACTTGAGGTCAATATGTAATGCGACCAGAAATATTGGTGCTTCAAGAATAGGGGGTATTGACCTAAAATACGAAGTCGGCAACCTAAATAGCTTTAAATAACATCACAGCGACCTGAATGATCTCCAAGAGCCTCCTAGCAATCTGACCTTCCTGCAAGATAAAACCTAAGCAAAGGCGGTGGATGGCCCCGGCTTAGGCCTTCCGATGCTTAAGTTAGCAAGAGAATCGAGAGCTCAAAATACATAAGTGTGAAATCAACTTAGAGAAAAGAGTGAGGCATGAGTCCTGTTTATATAGATAAGAGAAGTGTTCCCCAAGTTAGAGTTCCCCTCTCCTACTATAATACCATAAATATCACAACCGACTTAGAATTAGAATTTCTCATGTATGCTAAATTCCCATAAATAATATAGCTCTCACTAAATTACCAGAATAGGCCTGAGCCTGTAATTCTTTATATAGTCCGCCGGGACCCCACAAAATAACCCATATTATCCCATTAACGCCCAAAACCATAAAGCCCAACACTCGATGCTAAGCTGCCACTTGGCTTCGAGCTGGTATAATGAGACCCATCAGGTCACACCTCCTTAGAATAGCTCACTCTGCTCTCAGAAAGAATGCTCCTTCCGAGAAATAATGTTGCTTTACTCAAAATTACCATAAATACCTGGATATAGCCGATATGAACATTTGATGTTGTATCAGCTAGTCCCCCATATTCTGGTTGATTTAGGTACAAAATCAAGTAGAATATATAAGAAGTGAATAATACGTCGGCTGAAAACCATACACCATTTCATTAGATCGCCACGACCTCACACCATAATCCATAATAGCCCATCTCTTGATACCAAGTTGTTACAATATCACTTATCCGACAAGAGCTTGCCAACCCACATAAGAGCTCGCCACCCCTATAAGAGAAGTCGCTACCCTCAAACCAAC